>CM033472.1:241097109-241329609 GCA_019447015.1 Hymenochirus boettgeri
ATCTTTAGAAAGTGACAGAATCTTGCAGATATTCTTACATCTTGCATGTTTGTAGCCAGCTTAAGCTTCAGACACACTCAGAAATAAATTAACAAATATTATCTTGTTAAGGAATTCCTACCTGAATGATACCGTATAAGAAAATCTTTCATAAAAACAAGCACTGGGTGTCACTGATTTTCACTACCCAGCTCCTCCAAAGGACTGGAAACAGAAAGAGCAAGTCTAAGCACTTCTCTTTCTAAACTGGCATGCCCCAATGACCTGGCTATGAGCAAAAGTTACAAATATCTTAGTGAAGTCGTGTGGCATTTTATAACAAATGTAAAAGAGGCACTAGTGGAGAAATAACATGAGATGACATAAACTAATATTAAATGGCATTAATCACATAAAAAGAAATATACTGCATGTAATTAAAAACAAACAGTTAAAATAAAAAGTACCTGGGACAGAGTGGAGGATAATATAATTCCTACCTCCATTATTTGAGGAGCACCTGCGCAAAGAAAACTGCTTTTTCCAGGCTCTCTTGACTCTTTAATACAGGAAAGTCCAGACACAACCTGGCAGATGCCATCTCCCATTAAGCAGTTGGTGTGGAAGGGTTAAAGGTATGTACACATTTTTTTTATCTGCCCCCTATTTTCTTTGGTATCCAATCTGAAACAATAGCTGTCAATCAAGTGCCTTATTCTCATAAACTATTCTTGTTGTATAGCTACAAATGATTTGACAGTTGGTGTGCTGCTAGCAACAACGCACCTCAGAGTAAGTGCTACTGTATTTACACATATTGATTTATAGATTAAGATGTGCAACATAATTTTTTCAGTATAAGCAAAACTTTAAAGATGAGGCAAAATCTTAACTATCAAACCTATAGTCTACAGGGATTCTCACTACAACCAAGCCATATAAATATAATGGGCAGTACCACCGTAATCATAATCAAAAAAATGCAGAAAGAAATAATAATAAGATCTATTTAAGATAGAATGGATTAAATATTTGTTATGAAAATGTTCGCCTTCGTTTGTATACTTTGTTGCGCCGCCTGCTTGTTTGCTCCCTTTCTTTCGAGTTTGATTCTCTTTTTCGTTGCCTTGATTCGACCCTCCCCCGATCCTCTGTTTTCATTTTCTTTTCCCCTTCTTCCCCTGATTCGTTTTTGTGTGCCTCCTCGATGTCGTTTGTGTTTTTTTTTTTTTGTCTCTCCTTTCCGTTGCTCCCTTGTTCCTTTTTGTATTCCTCTCTTGATTAGAGGATGATGTCCATTTCATTATTATGTTTAATATTGTGTAAGCTTTGGCCTGAATGCTTTACTAGATGACTAGAACGCCTTCGTATTGTTTTATACTCGGTAACGTTTTTATACTTGTGGAGGTTATTTCAACAGCCGGTCTGCACACCCTCAAATATAGACACAGCAATACTATGTAACAATTCCCTGGGACTTGGCCCATAATAAACCTGTGGTCAATGGTATCGTATTTCTCATCCATGCTCGGGATAAGTTCCAACGGGGGGTTTTCGTTTGGTGGCGATGCCTCAGAGGTAGCGCCACTCTATTAATCTGTTTTATAAACTACCATCGAATTGGGTATTAAGAGCTGTTGATAAAAAGGTGATGCATTTGGGGTAACAATACTGTTCCACCACACATAAAAACGGTGTTGAGTGAATATGGAATGAAAAAGAGTGGGGCGTTTTCTGGTAGATAACAGATTTAGCCGTAGCAAATAACCATGCCAGACAGCAGCGGCGCGAGCTAGCCAACCGACTACTTGTCTTGTATAAAGAGGGGAATAGATTCAATGAGAAAAAACATTATTCGCACTCTGTACCAGGCAATGGTAAGGCCTACATTTGGAGATATGTGGTTGCAGTGATGCAGTTTTGGAACCCATATACAAAAGAGGGACATCTTGGAAAGGGACGCAGTTACAGAGAAGTGACAACTAAATAATAAGCGGGAATGGAGGGCTTAACTACATGGATAAACAATTTAGGGATTGGTTAAATTGGGGAAGAGGAGGAAGGACTGGTTTCAAGGGGATGATACTTATATAAATATATTAAGGGGTCCTCACATAAACTTATGGTGCATTGTTACTAATAGTCTTATCAGAGGAATCCGTGGACCTCCTTTCGGCTTGGAAGAAACGAAGATTCAGATTCAGGTTAGGGAAAGGTTTCTTAACAGTTTAGGAACAGTGAAAACCTGGAACCTTCTTCACTAGGTAATGGCAAATGGGAATACTGAAAGATTTTCCTTTTGCACATCTTGGCTGTATATCTTGGCCCAAGGAGCGTTAAAAAACGTGAGTTTGCGACTCGACCTCCCCTTTTTTTATAAAGGGAATGTTCACACACTCAAGATTGAATTTACATAAAAAGATAAGCGCCCATAACACCCACATTTTGTTTTATTACCCTATTCCAAAAACGCCTTCTTTGAAAGGACTACGCAACTCAATGCCTGTCCCATATCCCTTCTGTGCTAGTTAGGCCATGTATCAAATTTACTTATCCATGACTATGACATCACGCCCCCCCAACGGCTGCCAGGCACCCCCCGGGACAGCCATACTGGTAGAGTCTCTTTGGTGCTATGCGCTCTTGTCACACAGCAGCTAGAGGAGGGCATGAGAGTGCCGGACGAGGGCGTGGTGGTGTAATTCTTTTCATAGCATCTTGGTCTAGGTAAAATAGCGAAAAATGGGTTTGTTTAGGTCTTACTTAACTGTATGTAAATGAGTAAATTTTTAGGGTTGACAGCCTTTAATAAGGAGTAAGAATAAAATCTGTGCTTTTAAACCAAATTCTGCTTTAGCAAGGGTTAATGAGATCTGCCATACTGACAAGATGCTTTTTTTTAAATTATTTTAATGTACTTCACAGTGACCTTTTATCTACAATATGAATAATTGAAAACTATATAAGTTGAATCAATGAGATGGTTGTATCTAAAATTATATAGACTGGTTTATTTAAAGACATTTTCTAATAAATAATACATCAAACCCGGAGCACCAGTTTGAAAAGGTGCTATGAGACCCTGAGAAATTGGATAGTTGCATTTATCGGTTCTAACACTATGTACGTTTCCTATACAAGCGAATCAGTTTAGCTGTGCATTGCTGCAAACAGCGAGCACCCCTCTGAAGTCCACCAATTATGGTAATTGGGTTATTATCTAACATTGACTAATCTCATTCTAACCGCCTGTAAGAGTAACGCTACAGTCATACGGTAATTACTCCAATATGTTTGTTCAATAACACAAACTGCGCCAACGCTACCAATAATAATCCCTTTTAATGAGGGTGGGTTTCTTGGGGTGTTTTGGCGGGGGTGGTGCAACAGGTAGAACACAGGCATCTTGAAGCCTCCGTGAGCATGTATCCCTTTTATATTATTATCTTATGTAATCATTTTTCTACCAAGTGCTTTGGCCTCCCCCTTCGATTGACTAACTGTGGCTGTCATGTTAATCGATAGCCTCTTGATTGCAGACTTTGATTAGAGAGGTACACTATGCAGTACCTGGTGCAGATCCGTTTATTGAGCAAGCGTCCTGCCGGAATATCATTTCACAGCGCTGAACAAGCGGTTTAAGGCATGTCCGGATTATTGGATAGAGGGTATTCATCCAATACCCTGAGGAAACAAAGCAGAATCATAGATGCAATCCGCCGGCCCCCCCCCCCCCCACACATAAGCACTGTGTACCTATAACCACTAGATTAATGAGGCTTCCTCATTTTCATGTTTTCAGATGGGAACCACATTTATATACAAATATAAACCCTGGAAAGACTATGTTACTTGGTGATATGAATGACATTTATCTACAAATATAAACCCTGGAAAGACTATGTTACTATTGGTGATATGAATGACATTTATATACAAATATAAACCCTGGAAAGACTATGTTACCACTGGTGATATGAATCACATTTATATACAAATATAAACCCTGGAAAGACTTTGTTACTATTGGTGATATGAATCACATTTATATACAAATATAAACCCTGGAAAGACTTTGGGGGTTATTCAATAAAAGTTCTTATCATTTAAAATGATGCTAATTTTGCCCCAACCATCTAGATGTTAGCTTTCAAATTTTACATAAGTTCTGATTGGTTGGGGCAAAATTAGCACCATTTTAAATGATAAGAACTTTTATTGAATCTCCCTGTTTGTTGCTATTGGTGATATGAACCACATCAGAACCACTTTTCTAATGAGGCAGAGTGAACGCTGGAAGCACTTTGGGGGAGCACCATTTAAGTGCCCCCTAAAACCGATGTGGGGATTACTGGTAATTTACCCCTGCAATGCTGGGAGCCTGTTCCCCTGCAGAGCCGCAATGGTAAGGGAGTCCCCATGAAGTACTATCTCTGATGCCGGGGACCTCCCCTGGTCTTCCCCCAAACAGCCTTGGTGGTCTAGTGGAGAAAGTAAACTTGGGATCAGCACTGATCGCAAGTTCACTTCCTGTTATAGTAGGCTATGCACGCCACCTAATACAGATGAGGAGCGACTTTTAAGAAAGGTGCCAAAATCCTTAGAAGTTTCCCTGAATCACATTTACGGTTATTGTTATGCTAAGTAATTGAAAATGACTCAAGACTTCATGGGCACGCCCCAAACATCACAGTCATGCCCATATTCCAACTGTTAAGGCCACCCCCCCAAACATTGCAACACGCCCTCAAATGTTTTGGCCAAGCCCCTGATTTTTCAGTCACGGCCACCAACACACCCTCATGAAAAACATCACGCTCATGCCCCAACATCACGCCCATGCCTCCAAACATCATAGGTATTCCCCAATCATGCCCACATCCCGAAACATCATGCCCATACCCCTAAAAAGCAAAGGCATTTCTCCAAACACCCATGCCCCAAAACATCATGCCCACAAACATTGCACCCACACCCCTGAACTGTGCGGCTGTGCCTTCAAACATCACAACCACGCCCCCAAATGTCACGCCCATGCCTCCTGGACACCAAGACTTCATGGACACTGCCCCCAGACCATCTACATCCCAAAATGCCATGCCCCCGCCCACCACAACATCGCAGACATGCCCCTGTCCACTTACTTAAACCAGGAGGTTTGTGGGGTATAGACATCGGAATTACCTGCATTACTTGGACTTAAGCACCAGACACATACTGCCCACATGTCACACACTTCACAGACAGTAACAACTAAAAGAACAAAGACATCATGGCACTTTCAATTTAGACCAGAAACTAACTTTATTGATTGGGATCTAATAGTCAATATAAAGTGGTCCTTGAGCATAGATAAAGTGTTAAAGTGCAAACAAAGTGACATACTGCTTACTAATGTGCACGCTTAATTAAAACACACAAAGAGCCGTATGTCACATGCTTCAGAACACAAGAACAGCGAGACGCCCGTCAGTCACTCCAGTGCTGCAGTATTCAGTGGCGTTTGTCTTAGTCCCTTTTAATGTGCTCCCTATGCCTTACCCTGGCACTCTATTACCTATCGATTTTTATTGAAAATCGAAAGTAGATAATTATAGAAAATCGAAAGTAGATAATTTTTGAAAATCGAAAATCTAAAGTAGACGATTTTTAAAAATCAAAAGTAGACGATTTTCGAAAGTAGACGATTTTTGAAAATCGAAATTTGAAAGTAGCCGATTTTTCGAAAATCGAAAGTAGATGATTTTTGAAAGTAGACGATTTTTGAAAATCGAAAATTGAAAGTAGCCGATTTTTCGAAAATCGAAAGTAGAATGAGATTTTTGAAATAAGAAAATCGAAATTAGACATATTTTTGAAAATAGAAATTGAAAGTAGACGATTTTCGAAAATCGATTGTAGCCGATTTTGAAAATGGAAACTCAAAATTTTGAAATTTCCGAAAATTTTGAAAATTCGAAAACGAAACGAAACTCAACAGTTTCGAACATCTCTAGTTGTATGCTTACGGATGTGTGTACTTACATGATCATATCTATTTCCATATAATATTTCATTAAGGGAGTTGTATTTACCTCTACTAGAGTTCCGAACTTCGCAAAATCCGGTCCGTTCGAGGATCCGCGAATTTTCTAATAAATTCGAAAAATCGAAAATCCGCGAGCGGACCCATTAAAATGAAAAATTCCCTCGAAATTACGAGATTTTTCGAAAATTTTCAAAAATACGAGAAAACTAGTATTTTTGAAAATATGGATTTTCGAAAATACGAGTAATCGTTGTATTTTCGAAAATGTTCGAAAATACGTGAAAACTCGTAATTTTGAAAATTTTCGAAAATACTAAAAATCCGCGAATCGGAAGTTCGGAAGGCAGAAAATCCGGAAAATCCGGAAAAATCCGCCGTTCGCGAACGGGATAAATCCGCGGCGGATCCGGGTTCGGATCCGCGAACCGGCCATCCCTACGCCTCACCCGCTATATATACCGGTATATATAGGATTCAGGTGCAATGGTTTTTAAGGGGGTGTGTTTTTTTAATTCTTTTTTGTACTATGCACTTTATTTGGGATAAAATAAATGAAGGTTGATGAAATAAAGTATTAATATTGTTTGCACATACTTGCTGTGTTGTCCATTTATACACATTGGTTTTCGTCCTCTTTGATTGTGTATTCAGTGGCAATCAACATGTTTTTCCCAAATTACATAAACCAAGATCAAACATTTGTATTTATTACGCTCCATGTGGAAAAAGTGATAACAATGTTTATACAAAATTTCTCTTCCACCGTCTCTTCTATCCAAGCCAAACACACACCTACACTAGCAAATACAATACCTACAGCACTTGTACCCCAAGGCCGGGTACAACTGCTAGTAAGAAATAAGCATATGTGCCTATAAATAAGCAGGTTAGATTTTTCTAAAAAAAGAAAGAGCGTGGAATGGATATGAGGGTCCCTTAGGGGAAATTTGGGAGCTGAAATTTTTTTGGGATTATTAGAGGAAAAACTGTCGGAGAGATTCAATATCTAGGAGTTGTGTTACGTATATTTCCGGGATCCCTCGATGCAATAACAGATTTAACCGAGATTACGTCTGGTATTGCATTGTGGGATTGTGTAAAGGTAAGTCCCATACAGAGCATCGTTAGGTTTCATGCTATGAGGTAGCGCTAAACTTAACCAAAGGGGTTTTCTATCGATTGCACAGTGCTACTTCCAAAAACATCTGGAAATGGCGCTGTGCCCTAAAAACCGTGTAAAAAACACTTTGACCCAAAATTACTTCTGGTTAATGTGGGTTTTACACAGATTTTGCCCATAGTGAATCTCCCTGTGTGTTTTTTTTTCAACATGTTTATGTTGTTTTTTTTCTGAGAAACACTTACTTTTCACTGTAATTTGTTTAAAATAATCCACTATTGTAAGTGACAGTTACACTTGAAAAATTCATTGGAGAAGGTCTGGGTACATCGATGAATGCCAACTTGGCCTTTTAAGGCTTAAAACTGGTCAGGCTGCTGATGTCTCTCATGAACAGTGGTTTAAGGGAATGTTGAGAAGGAAGTCTAGAATATCTGTGAGAGTCAAGAGAGACCAAAGTCCAGTATTGACCATTAGCTCTGCCCATTGGTTGGATTTGAAAAAGCCAACTGAACTGCACTAAATCTACAGTGTGATGCAATATAGGGCACTATGGGCCATATTTATAAAGGAAGGGTATTGGTAATTACTGATAACAATCCTTTCCAGGTATCCCACCCACACCCCCCCCCCGGGGGAGTCTCCCAAATTTTGGGGTAGTCTCCATTACTTCTGTGAGACCACCTAAACTCCAGCGACCCGAACTTACCTGCAGTCTCCACCTCCGAAACGCCTATTTCCTCATGCTATGCACTTAACCACGCCTCTTCTGTGACAATTTGAGTCATGTCCCGTGTCACACCCCTAACTCCGCCCCACCCCTTTGTTGATGTAATTGACGTCACGTCATCCTTCCATGCCCCCTTCCTGTCCCCTTCTCCCCACCCTGCCTGGAAGCCACTTTTTTTTTTCAACTGACTGAATTGATTACTAAATCAGGGGAGCACAATAAGATATGGAGTGCAGCATAACTTTATTGCATCTGCCTGATAGTATAATGCAGAGACACTAAAGAGTTGGAAATTCTATCAATAAATATAATTTAAAAGTACTGTTGGAAGGATGCAGAGTATGTGTTAACTGTCCTCTTTAAAAGATCATGTGATTAAACAATAGACATCTGCATTTTAATAGTAAATAAAATAATTACACAAAAATGTAATGTATGGAAATGTTGCATTATCATTAGGAAAAATCCATCTTATACTATTTAAGATACAGTGTCATTCACTAGTAAGGAGGCCTTTCCGGTAGTTAAATTTCCACTACTTCTAAAATCTAAGGAAATTGCAATTTTCCATAATTCCTCTAGGAGGAACCCTTAGCCCATAAAGTAGACTCTACGTCATGTCCCTCTCTGTTTAATATTTTTTTTTTTACTTTATATTATCGCATCTAAGTCGGTGCCTATGATATTTCATTGCAAGTTTTTCAACATTAATGTAAAATATCTCATAATGACACACACCAAAAAAAAAAAAAAGATAATAGCCCATACCCCTGGGCCCGGTGTACACTTACGTTAAAAGAACAGCTTTTATTGGCAATTAACGTAATAATCCTTCCATGCCAAATTGCTTTAAATTAAACTTTAAAAAAATACTAAATGATAACCAGATTTAGTAGTTTTTAAACATTAGCATAATCCATATTTTTTTCCTCCTTTCTGAAACTCGAGTGCTGGAGTTATTATTTATCTCAAGAAGGTTTGATTTTTAATTCCAAGCAGATAAAGGTTTTTTATTCTCAGATCTGCTGAAATAATCAACAGTTTAAATTGTTAAGAGAAGTAACAACCAAGAAAGGAATGGATCCGTTTAAGGAATTAAATGTGCTGTAAATGTTTTTTGTACATTCCACCAATGGTTTCTATAAATATATGGGAGATTCCTAATTCCAGAGAACATTTCATTACATTGACTATCACTTCCAGTACCTGGGCGCTGCACTCTCTCCGAAATGCACATAGGCTCTAGAGCGCATGTGTGAGCAACTGGTGTTTACTGGACCTTAAGTATAAGAAGTCCCAGATGCATACACCTGGTAGGGTGCAGATGCCTTAGGGTATACAAAAAGATGAGAGACTTACACACCAGCAGTGAATGTGTTTAATAGTGAACCACAAAAATCAAAATCAATACGTTTCGGGGTGTTACCCCTTCCTCGGGTCACCTTTTCCGTGGAGTGGTTAGGGAAGAAGCCTGGTCAGCATATTTGCATTGTAAAGCTAGGTACACACTGTACCAATAAATCCCCGATACCGTCAGATCCGACAGTATCAGGGCAATATGAGTACTGTGTGTACTTAGCTTTCTCAAATGAGTGTGCGGCTGCCAAATGTTCTGGTCGGCTTGTTTGGGAAAGAGGGAAAATTTCGCTCAGCGGCAGTAGACTACCTATAGGGGAGTCGACCGCGATCGAGGGAAACACACAATGCCAAGAATTCTCCCTATGCTGTGTATATGCTGTGTTTATAATGTGTATATACTGTGTATATAATGTGTATATACTTGCAGATTCTGTCTGTCATCTTTTAAAAAAAATAAATAAAAGTGTGTACCCAGATTGTTAAAAATCCCCGTTCAAAATCCTGTCTTGAAAAGTCCTCATGTTCGTATCACGTACGTTTTAACATTCCGTCCTATACCCTCTATACAAAAGCAGGAGAGTATTATTCATATTGCACAATGATTTTTGTCTCAGCTAAATAAATAAAGTTCTTCTGAAAAACAGAATCACTCTCATCCTCAAGGGTTCAGCATTGATCTCTCCTTATTTCTGAGGGAAAAATGTCAATGGAACCTCTTTACACTTTCTTCTAAACTGTTGACCCCTTTTTTATATATATATAATTAAAATCTATCTATCTATCTATCTATCTATCTATCTATCTATCTATCTATCTATCTATCTATCTATCTATCTATCTATCTATCTATCTATCTATCTATATGGAATAAAAGCCTTAAATAATATTGCAAAGGTTTGGAAAGAATAACCATGCTGTGTAGGTTAATGTAACTTGACTTTGTAACCTAAGGAAGTGATGGGCGGTCAAGTTATTGAAAGTTATCAAATCTGGAATGGAAAATGTTCCTGTACAAATATGATTTGGCCCAAAAAGTTTGTGAACCTGCAATGTAAACACATGTGACTTGTCAGGTAAAGAATAGTTAAAAAACAGACCTTGGTGTGTGCAGAACAAATAACAGATCCATGATGTATGGCCTGTGGAGTAAATGTGTTTCAAATGATTTCTGGATTTATTGACCATATTTATAAAGGCTTTTTCACTTTTTTGCAATACCGCCCCTTTAACCTTTGTTATTATAATCTAAATGTACGATAGCAATCATACAATTAAGGTCATCATAGTATATTTACACTAACAGTTGTAATTGTACAATCGCCCATGTACGATTGCCAATACCATTGCATTAGTCTAATACCCCATGGTATTGTACGATTGGCCGTTCATGCAATTATGTCCACGGTCATGTGGGTTTTTGAATGTCGCCCCTGGTAACTTTATTTCTTAATTGCCCTGTAATAAAGCTTTCAGAAATATACACTGTATATGTGTACCCCACAACCCCCAAACTTTCTCCCACATAGGGAGATTTTAGCATTCTGGGGCATGGCTGAGGCATTATGAGAGCATGGCTGGAGTTTCAGTAGGCCTCACCACAGACATCTGGTCCCTGTTGCTGGAAGGTGTGTATAATACAGCTTGATCTAGTAATTAAAGGGATTGTTTGCTCTATTGGCAGTCTGTGCATGCTCCATAAACCCTTCTAGACTTGGGGTACGTTCTGATGGGAATTTTGGGACAATAAGGCTGGAATCCAGGGGTTTATTTGTGTTAGTTATCTGGGCAATGTCTTTGACATGAGATCTGTAAATAGTTCTAAGACAAAGAGCATTTAATGAATAGCTTGGTAATGTACAGTGTTTAAAACTCAGTTAGAGATGAACCCGAGATTGATTCGAACTATCATAGTTCGGACAAACCCAAACTATGCAAACATTCGGAACTACAAACTAGTTCGGTGGTTTTCCAAACTCGCGGACGTATTTTCTAGAGTTGTTTACGTACCGTTCGCTAACCCATGGTTTCAGCTATAGTCCTCAAATGCAGCATTTCTGCGATATCCCTCGAATGTTCAGTTTCGGTGATAACCTTTGAAATGTATAGTTCAGTAACTATCAAATGTATTGTTCCAATTCTATAACCATCGAATGTATTGTTCCAATTCTATACCCATCGAATGTATTGTTCCAATTCTATAACCATCGAATGTATTGTTTCCATTCTATAACCATCGAATGTATGTTCCAATTCTATAACCATCGAATGTATTGTTCCAATTCTATAACCCTTCGAAGTATTGTTCCAATTCTATAACCATCAGAATGTATTGTTCCAATTCTATAACCATCGAATGTATTGTTCCAATTCTATAACCATCGAATGTATTGTTCAATTCCTATAACCTCGAATGTATGTTCCAATTCATAACACATCGAATGTATTGTTCAATTCTATAACCATCGATGTATTGTTCCAATTCTAATAACCATCGAATGTATTGTTCCAATTCTATAACCATCAAATCTATTGTTCCATTTCTATAACCATCGAATGTATTGTTCCAATTCTATAACCATCGAATGTATTGTTCCAATTCTATAACCCTCGAATGTATTGTTCCAATTCTATAAACATCAAATGTATTGTTCCAATTCTATAACCATTGAATGTATTGTTCCAATTCTATAACCATCGAATGTATTGTTCCAATTCTATAACCTCGAAGGTAATTGTTCCAATTCTAAAACCATCGAATCGATGTATTGTTCCAATTCTATAACCTCGAATGTATTGTTCCAATTCTATAACCATCGAATGTATTGTTCCAATTCTATAACCATCGAATGTATTGTTCCAATTCTATAACCATCGAATGTATTGTTCCAATTCTATAACCATCGTATGTATTGTTCCAATTCTATAACCATCGAATGTATTGTTTGATTTTCTTGGCAACCGTCAAATTTATCGTTCGGTAACCCTCGAATTGGCCATAACCCTCGAATGTAGCGTGCGGAAATCTGACAATTGCCCAATCATGGGGGAAAGAAGTATGTATGTATGTAAATGCGTTTTGGTGCCAGTGACATGTTCTCCAGACCATTTCCCAGACGCCACAGCCATTTAAAGTAAGTTACCATTGCTATTTTATTTGTAATTAATCCGAACTTTTCACACTATTTTCTCCCTAAATGGGTTCGTTTCCAAACTACCGAACTTTTACTGAAGTTCGGAAACAAACCGAACCGAAGTTTCGCCATCTCTAGTTACATATTCCCCTTTAAATGTAGAATACAAATTCTTTTTAAAGAAAAGAATTGTGTATTCATGCCACAGCTTTACAACGTCCCTGTTAGCTGCTGTCCAAACATTCTCTATCCTTTCAACACACCTGACTTCCATTTACGTTATTTGTCCACCAGCCCTAAAAACAAGTCATTCCGTAAAACTATCAAGTGATTGTAAAATAAACACCCAGTATTTCAGACTTGTCTTATAAGGTAAAATGAAAGTTTAATGCTAAAATACTTTTTGTGTGTGTGTGGAAATCTGTATATAAACTCCTGGGACATATTTATGTCTGGGTTGTTAAACTTAATGTAAATACTTAAGGAAAGAATTTGTGACCTAAAACATATGTCTAGATTCAGGTCTTTGTATTTCATTAACACTAATTGTATAGAACAGAAAGGACTGGGATAGTTGGGAGAAATTTAGAGCCAGTAGCCTTCAGAATACTATAGACAGTAATGATAGGTTGACAAACACAGAGTTGTTTTTTCTTTTTTCCCACAATTCCAAGATGTATTGTTCCTCTATAATGATACCATGTATATTGCCAATTATTTAGAAATCCTATTTTTTCAGCACAAGCATCAACTGTAATTAATATTTCATAAGTTTGACAAGAATATGAGAAGACCGGTTATTTCTAGCTAGAAAAACACATCAATGCAGCACAATAAATACTTGGTAACAGAGTATTACTGTAGATACACAAATTAACCCATAAATGATGTGTATTTGTGTACAGTAACAGAGCAATATAAAATAAGGTGTAACCATTGTTGTGATATAGGAGTTTAAGAAAAAAAACATTATTTCCTCTTTAATATTCTAATAAACCAAATATAACAAATACATTGTCATATTTTGGAGTTTCATTATATAGATCAATGGGAAACACAGGACAAGTTTATCCCATTCCGGACATGTTTATACCTCTAGAAAGAAGCCCGAATTTTTTTTTAAAAACGCAATTAATTCTTTATCATCAAATCTGTCTTATTTCCTTAATTTATTTGGTTAGACTATGATTTGCTTTGATGTGTTTCTTGGACAAAACAAATTATTTTCTCTTTCTCTCTCTATGCAGAGATTCAGACATTATAAGAAAATCACTCTCTTTGCCAAGGGAACAATCCAATGGAACATTTAAACCCTGTATTGCTACATATGCGTTTGCATGCTTTATCCATTTGTTCCTGCATCCTGGCAGTAGCACAGTTTATGCAGTTGGGGAATAGAGATGGCTGAAACTACATAGTTTCGTTCCCTTTTCGGATTCCCGTGTCTCGGGAAAATCCTGAAGATCCGAAGATGAATTTTCGAAGTTTTCTGAATGTACAAAGCTATTTTCAATAATTTTCTAAAATATCTTTGAACGTTCGAAAATCTTTGAAAAAACAATCGGAGATCACTATCAAGTTTCCGATCGCATTTTTGGAAGGTTTTCGAACGTTCAAATCTATTTTTCGAAAATTATTGAAAATAGCCTTGAACGTTCGATTTTCGAAAATACGTTCGGAAACTCGAAAGTGGTCTCTGATCGTACTTTCGAAGATTTTCGAACGTTTGATGATATTTTCGAAAATCTTCAAAAATTTGTCCTGAAATCCGAAGGATCCATCTGGATTCTGATGGATCTTTCGGATTTCGGAACCAAGGGGTTCTGTGTCGGACCCGGATCCCATCTCTATTGGGGAGAATTACAGAGTGTGTTTATTTGTGCCAATATCTAAAAAAGAATCACCGATTGGCTAAGAAATTTTTGGGTTACTGTTGATTGGTTGTTATGTTTTTAATATAAATTCCAGCACAGTCATTTTATAGAAGACACAATGATGTAAAGAACAATGTGTCTGTGAAGGTTTTCATGTCACTGTGTGTCTAAGAGCAGGAAGTCAAATTCAATTTAGAATTCTAAATTACTCTGCTCCAGTAGAATGTGATTTACTACAATTACAAGGATTTTATTGTTGTGTTACATTCATCAACTGTTATTCCTGTGCCATTTTTTCTAAACCGAGTTGGAGTAGCTGTACTGTGATATGTAGAGATGGCTCTACAACGTTTTTTTCCACCAAAGGGTCATGAAATGACAGTAAATTTTGGCAAAAAGGTTTGGTCAACAAATTGTATACCAAAAATTTGGAAGTAGAATTGTAAAAAGTAGAACCCCCCAATAGAGATGGCCAAACTCAATGAAATGTGTTTTGCTTGCAGATTCTCATAAATTTTGGCAAAAAGGTTTGGTCAACAAATTGTATACCAAAAATTTGGAAGTAGAATTGTAAAAAGTAGAACCCCCCCAATAGAGATGGCCAAACTCAATGAAATGTGTTTTGCTTGCAGATTCTCATAATTTCTAAAAAACCTGAAAGTCCAAAAATTGGCAAGCAGACCATTTAAAGTCAAAGGGAGTTAAAAAAATAGCAATGGTAACTTATTATAAATGGCTCAGGGACCTGGGAAATGGTTTAGGGAACACGTATTTCGAAAAATAGTTCGGGAAAAACCCTAAAAAGTCAGAGGTCCACAAAGTACGAGTTCCGGTGGAAATGCACTTGGACTCAGGTCCATCTCTACCCCCAAAGACTAAAATATTTAGAAAGCTGAAAGATGTTGGACTAACCTGTAATTCGGCAAAATGTTTTTCTCCACTTTTCCTCTGTCTTCTGTCTCTCAAAAGGTTTCCACCTCCTCTCCCAGCTCTTTTACAGCTAATGAAATAGCATTCAGTCATTAGCTCTGAGACATAACTGTCACACCCATGACTAACAGCTACTAACAAGAAGAACCAGGCAGCAGAAAGAAGGGTAACACTGGGCAGCATTTCAAGTTAGACTTACATCTCTCTGCTTTTTAACTATTGCAGTTTGGGGTTTAGGGGATGATTTATCTGGATACCATTTTTAATTTGAGGGGTGAAGTTTTGGCACAAAATACATTAAAATATGCAAGAACTCTATTCGTCTCGCTGGGTAAAGTTTGTGTTATGTTGTATCAGATGCTTCACAAATGTCTTCTCTGTTAATATCCGCAGGTACAGCCTTTAAAGCCGAGTAGATGGATACATATGATGTATTTTGCATTATGCCTTGGAATAGTTATTGGGCTTTGATAAATACAAGAGGCAAATGGAAGCATCAGTTCTGACAGTTGTTCAATAAAACTCTGTGTGGTTCTCCGTCAGTGATTTCCCTTCAGTGACATTGGCTTTGTTCTGTTTCAGTCAGATTTTCTAGTTAACACATCAAAAGTATATGTGTGTCCAACCAATAGTGAGAAACCAGTTCAAAGAAGTGAAGGATTTCGACTTTAACTCCTTAAAATCTCATTTCCATACACTGGCAGATTCAGGAACTGCAGAAGAAAAGACACAAAACAATAAAGGGAATTTTTAAAAGTTGCATTGAGAGTCCCCAGCTAAAGACAACCAGTGCCATAGACGCTGAGAGAGAGACTTAGGTACACACCTTAAGACGCTTTGTCCTGACCAACTGTTTGTCACTTCCGATTGGTCGGCTAGGATGAAGGACTGTCAGCGAAGCAAATGTAGCCACGGCCGGCAGTTCACCGTTACCAAGTGTGTGACCATAGAGGGCCACACAATCGGACGTGGGTATTCGGATGCCTATTCTGATCGGCTATTCGTCCAATACGATTGAATGTAAAGTTGGTCATTAGTCGTGGCCAGCAGAAAACCCATGCAATTTTTTCAGCGCAATTGACTGATACACTGAACTATCAGATGATCATCCTCTAACAATTGCATAGTGTTTACCCAGCCTAACATGGGTTGATTTTTCATGATGAAATTTTCATTTCATTCTGGTCGAAAAAACTGGGCAAATTTCACCACTTTTTGCTGGCAACCTTCTGCAGATTTCAGGTTGAAATTATATTTGGGCAGGGTGCTGGCATGCCCCACCCATGTTCTGCCTCTCTCCTTGACCAAACAGTGTGATGTGTTTATGCCATCAGGGTGGAATCTCAAAAGATCTTCACTGCAGGCCCTTAACCAATCCTTTTTCTGTAGTTTGGGGACCCTATCCCACTCCCAACTGCCGTGTTCATTTGAAAAAAACACAGAATCAGATGTACTTACAGAGCTAAGTTCCCCCAGGCCAATGCAGCCAATCACAGAAGCGGTTTAAACAAACATGGCAGTTGGGGGGTGGGATATGGTCCCCTACACTTAAGGCAAAAGTTAAAAATGAAGGTGGAGAAACCCTTTAAGGTCTACAGAAAACTGTTGCGTTAGAATAAATATTTGGATTCCAATGGGCAGAGAAATGGCAATAGAATACTAGACATTGGAAAATATAACCTACATATATTAACTTTATTTCTTCTACACTTCCTAATTAACACATTTAATGTTGGTAGAAGAAGAATTTTTATTATCTGAGATGTAGCATAATTAACATTTCAGTGTTACAAAAATCCTTTTTTAAAGGACTCAAGACATTTTTATTTATTTTTTTGTCTTTTACTCTAGTCAAAGCCTCCTTATGGGTTTCCAAGGCCCGTGTTCTATTAGTAAGCCTGCATTACATTTTTCATAATGCTAGACAATTAAGTTCGCTTATAAAAGCAAGATCTCTGCTTTCAACTGCCCAATACCCACTCAGATGCCTTTGTGTTTTATTTCAGATGCAATTTCAATTAAAACTGACTACTGAAAATTCAGAGGATTTAATAAAAAAAAGACAAGATGAGTTACAGGGCCAGCACATAAAATGTAACTCTTTTGACTTCAAAGGAGAAATATACAGAGTCCGCAAATTGGATGTGTGACCTAAAAATTGACACCAAATGCGTAATGTGAAGTATGAGCGTTAACGTATCAATATTTTCATCAATCTGTCCTCAGTAATTTACTGTTTGGTTATTTTCTGTATCAATGGAAGCACATTCACTGGGTATATGGAGAAATACGGAGCCAGGGAGGACTGAAACATATTTTATATCAATGCTTTTTTAAAATTCAGATTTTTAACATTATCTCTTTAATGTATTGGAATAAAATACTAATAGACTTGGGAAAGTTTTTATTTTTTTTGTTTAGGCGACTGCTTATATAATTAATTTGGAATGCAAATTCTAGCACCACTGACCTGACAATCAGGAATCCACCCATGTAGGTCAAATCTTCCTCTACTCCCCTGCATATATAGCAACCTGAGGCACCTGACACTTGGAGCAAAACCCACCACCATGGAAGTCACAGAGAAGGTGTCACCAACCTCCAGAGACATCCCGGGTGCAAGGACATATCCATTCACATATGACCACCAATGGATGAATGTGTGAATATTGTGCCTGTTCAAGATGGCATCCAAGACTCTTTTCTGTATCTTAGGCATTAGTGTTTGCTTTATATGAAGCTTTGATGGTGCGATAAATAATAATAATTTATGGTCACAGACAACCCTGAAGACAAATCTTTGCAGCATTTTCACTGTTCTCATATAACTGGCCGTGAAGTTCTTAGGTCTGATTGGAATCGTAGTTAGGTTAGAAGATGTTTATAATTTCTAATTAATTATGTTCTAGATCTTTACCTTAAGGTCTTTGTATATTTTATAAAGGTTTCTGAACTCAATCAGTATGTTCATAAAATAAACCTCATAATCCCATGTATATCTCCGTTACCTATTGTAATAAATTCAGGTATACTTTGTACTGCTAATTAATAATTGTTTACCCTAGAGATAATAATTGTTTAACAGTAGAGATGGATACAAAATGGATACAAACTCGAACCCAAGTTCGACCCGAACTTTATGAGTTCGGACGAACTCGGACTATTCAGGCTCGAACTAGTTCGGTTTTCCGAACTCGCGGCTGTATTTTCGCTAATTATTGCAAATTCAATAATTATTGAATTTACGGGACATTCGCTAACCCTAGAATGTATCGTTTGCTAATCCTTAAAAGTATCCTTCTTTTTCGATAACCTTTGAATGTATGGATTGTTTTAGCTAACCCTAGAATGTATCGTTCGCTAACCCTCGAATGTAGCCTTCAATTTTTGGTAACCCTCGAAAGTATCGTTCATTTTCGGTAACCCTCGAATGTATGGATCGTTTTTGCTAACCCTCAAAAGTATCGTTCACTAACCCTCAAAAGTATTGTTAGTTTTCGCTAACCCTCGAAAGTATTGTTCGATTTCGCCAACCCTCAAAAGTATCGTTCAATTTCGGTAACCCTCGAATTTATGGTTCTATTTTTGGTAACCCTCAAAAGTACCTTCGAAAACCTTTGAATTGGTCGTAACCCTCGAATATAGCTTGTGCAAAGCCCGACAATTACCCACTCGTGTTCAAGAAGTGTTTTGACAGTTTTTAGTGATAGTGACATGTTCCCCAGACCCGGTTGCCAGAGCCATTTACAGTAAGTTACCATTGTTAGTTTACCTGTAAATCATCCGGACTTTTCAAACTATCACAATCCCATTGACTTTAATGTGACTTTAATGGGTCCGAATTTGAACTTTCGAACTTTTACTAAAGTTCAAAAACGGACCGAACTTTATGAAGTTCGGCCATCTCTACTTAACAGTTCAAATAAATCTAACTACAGTATACAATGATCAAATCCTAGTAAAGTTTGAAAGCACTTTTGGGTCTTTTTTTTTTTATTTACGGTAATTAAAGGTAAAACTATGGAATTGTCTTCCAGTGGATGTGGCAGATTCATAATGGATAGACTGGATGAGTTTCTAAAAACAAGGAATGTTTCATGTTTCTGATATTGATACATAAAGTAGAGTTGATCCAGGGATATTTCCAATTGACACTTGAGTCAGGAAGGAATTTTTCCCCCTTCATAATTCTGGTGGCAGTTTTTTTTGCCTTCAGTTAGGCAGGAAATGTGGTTATTGCTGAGTTGGTTGGACTGGATGTATGTCTTTATTCAACCTCAAATACTATAATATACTATTACAGTGTAACAGATAGCAATGTTTTGGTCACTTTCTCAGACCTTTCTGGCTTGGGAAAAGTGATCCAAGCATTGCTGTCTGTTACACTGTAATAAAAAATGGTTTCACAAGACCCAATAGCGCTCTAAATGTCTCCTAGGATTGGATGGCTATGAGTCTGGTATAGTACAACCTGGGCAATAATGTTTATGAAAGCTGAGTGCACACATTTGTATTAATATACCGTTACCAAAATATTATAAACAGCCATGAAATGTGACCTGTAATATTTATGAAATGATTAAAGGGAATATTTACTCTTACATAAAGCAAGTTCCCACTACTCCAAAACATTTTTGGATTTTAAATGTGAGCTGTAGATTCTGAGATATCATCATTTGAAATCACAGCATTACATAGAAAGATCTGTCACTCCAGAAGCAGAAATTATAATATGTTCCCCATCCCTGACCTCTTACTAGGTTTTTTGGCTGCCTGCCAGCACACTTTCAGCAACAATTAAGAGAATCAGCAGAAAAAAGAAGACAGGGGGAGGGAGAGATATGTAAGCAGAACAGAGCTTATGGTGAGGCTGTGCAGAACTTATAAGGGTCGCAGACACTACAAGAAGGCAGTGAGTAAGGGAGGGTGGGGAAATTAGGAGCAATCACTAAACATTAATAATTTAATGGCAAAGCAAGCACAGATAAATATGTGAGCACCACCATTTTAGTTCACTCAAATTGTAGTTTCAGATAATGTAAAATTGTTTAAGTGAGTATAGTGACTTTTAGGTCTTCCTCTATTTTTATTATACAAGCATATAATGTTTACTAAACACATTTTATGAAAGGAAATAAAACATTTTCCTTTTCCAGTGGAATGATCTATTTTTTGTATTTTATATCTGTTTGAGGGGGATAAAAGCATGTTCCTGTGCGTAGCAAGCCTTTGTGTTAATTAGCCTGCATTAAGCAGTAAGAAAGTCTCAGACTACCTTCCACAGACAGCAACTACAGTGAGCTCACCACATATTGATTTTCTTTCTCACAGAATGCCAATTATCTGCTGAGAGATAAAAGCAGATGTCTTTATGATCTAAACTAAAAAAAAAATCCTAAGAAACATCTGCCATAGACCTTCTCCGAAAAAACTCAGTTCAAAAGTGTCCAGCCAATGGAGGGACAAATACAATGATGGGGAGAGCTGAATTTAGCAAGAACAGAAGTTTAGGTTATGTTTGATGTCCCTGATGAACACAGTAAAGGCTTATGTAAAAAGAGGTGAAAAAGTTTAAATGTGCAAATGATCTACAGCAACCAATTAGATGTTAGCTTTTAACTGGTCTAACGCAGTTATAGATAACGGTTGATAGGTCACAGCAGGTTAAAGGGTAACTGTGGTCTCAAATTCTTCCAAACTAGTAAGAATTATATAAAAATCCTTCCATCTTACCTTCAAAATAAAACCTAAATCACATCTCTAGATAAAACTTGTGAGAAGTCATTGCTGCAAAAGTTCAGCAATGTAACTTCCTGGTTGAACTCTTTTAGCCATGTGACCATCTTGTAGTCATGTGACCAGCCTCTGCCTGCATTAATAGGCTCCCCTTCTCAACTGTCAATTTTTTCCTCAGGTACTTCCTGATTTCCCCAGCATTAAGTCTTAACTGAGCATTTTCCCCCGGGGGAAAAGGGCCCGCAGTGGTCAGGTGATGTCACTCAACCTACTGGAAGCTGGAAGTTTGAACATTCACCTCTATATCATTTCTTACAGGGTGAAGCCAGAGATGTGATTGTTGGCTCAGTGTAAAAGAAATACTGCAGGCTTTCATTTAATCCTAACTTGTTTTGAGACCACAGTTGCCTTTTAATACAGTAGCAAGGGCAAAATTTTACACCTCTTAATAGCGATGAGTCCCGGTTTGAAACATAATCTGATTTCAAGACAGAACTGCAAACTTTAAAATTTAACAAACATTGCAGAAATTTGTTAAGCAGAACATTGTGGAATTTTATTGAAATTCATGTTTTAAAGGGATTTTAAACTGGTGAAATCATGTACCTTGCATTATTATTATTATTATTGTTGTTAAGGATTTATATGGCACCAACATCTTCTGTAGCGCTTTACACTTACATGTATACAGTCACATCAGGCCCTGTCCTGAAGAGCTTACAATCTAAGCACATTTATTTGACACATGCAACCTATCAGTGTGTCTTTTTCTAATGGTGGGGGAAACCAGTGTACCCGGAGGAAAGCCACGCAAGCACAGGGAGAACATACAAAATCCTTGCAGATGTGTCCAATGGTGGATTCGAACTCAGGACTTAAGTGCTGCAAGGCATCAGTGGCAATGCTAACCACTGAACCACCGTGCTGCCCGTATCTGTATCTATTATTTACAGGGAGGTGAGAATGCTTATTCCCACCTTCCTGTTTAAATAGAACGCCTGGGTTACCCAGATAAACTTACCTACCTACTCTCAGGTTCTCACCACCAGATGACGCACTGTTCACAAAAGGCAGTCAAGGCAACGTGCCATGTTTGTGTATGCCATGGTCTATATGTTAATAAAGCATTACGTTCACTGCACAGGCTTTCTTTACTGTAAGCTTTAAGTGGGACTTCTAGTCTTATTGCACAATCCTATTGCTACGATAAAATAATATCTATCGATCTATCATCTATCCACCCATCTATCCATCTACCTCTCTATATCCATTCTACAGTATCTCTCTCTCTCTCTCCATTATCACTCTCTCTCTCTCTCTATCCATCCATCCATCTCTCAATATCCATACTACGGTATCTATCTATCTATCTATCATCTTATCCTGTATAAATATATATATATATATATATATATATATATATATATATATATATATATATATAAAGTTCTATAAAGCTATAGTACAAATCTTATATGTTGTGTTTAGAAATGACCCATTTATTTGTCAATAAACGTAGCATCTCAGTTATCTTCTTAATTGTTCATGTTTCCTGACTTGAGGTGCTGGTGTGTTTTTTATTTACCCTTTAATGGTGTTACAGGGCTCACTAATGGAGTCTAATGTTCACAAGGCTGATGCCATTTGGAAATGCTAATATATTTTTTATGTAACAGAAAAATCCTTAATTTCCTTGCAGGAATCTTAACCGATGACAGTAGCACGCACTTTAACATTTCCACAAACGTGTCGCCAGCCTATCACAGGTTACTCTAGGCTTTCCTTTTTGTGTACGCAGAAAATCAATATAAAAAAAAAACAAAGTCATAACCATAAAATGTGCTTGATTATTTCTTTTTTTCTTAGGGAACAAAATGAATTACGGTTAATACAAAAAAAAGAGTGACATAGACTCTACGCCGTGATTGACATATTGAAAGGTGACTGACACCAGTGTGATGGATTAGGCTGAATGTGAAGGCTTTGTAATATGTAATTAGAGTTACAGAACTATTTTTAATGCATTTTGGATATCTTTCTTTTTTTTCCCTCTGTCGTTTTTTTCTAAATAACACACTCGGAGGGAAAACTTTTGTTCTTGAGATTTTACAAGCACTGAGAAGAACTAAACAAGAAACAAGATAAGAAGGTGAGAAAACCTCTGTGGTCTTTAATAACCTTCCAGCTGATTGGTGAGAATGACCACACGAATATATTGGTGCTTTAGCTTGACGCTTATTGTTTAGTACAACTCCCAGCATCCAACCAACCAGCCATGTATTGGTTGGTTCTGTCTGGTTACTACTGCTTCCAGCAAGTCTTACCATACAAAGCAACTTAAAGCAGAACAAAAGCAAAAAAAAACCACCATCCTTATAGCTATATCCAGGGTGTGAAGCAAAAATCCTCACCTCTGAGGTTACAGCCAGTAGAAAACGTACCTCCTAGGTGGCCTTACCGCTCCTCTCTGACCCTGCCCCCTCGCTGCAACCAACAATTCATCGAATGCACAGCCAATGGGAGGATGTGCTTTTTGCAAAGTGTGTCCCATCCAGTCTGATTTCACTAGATGGAAAAAAAATAAAGCTGCAAGTTCGGCTGGAATGTTATATTCAGAATCCTGGCTGTACTGTAAGCACCTTGAGTTTTAGCTCCTCACCCTGGGTTCAGCTTACAGGGCATCATTTTACCTTTTATTGTCCTTTACATAATATAAAAACATTTTTTTCAGGACAACAATAAATATGTCTCTACAATACAAAAAAAAACTACAGTTCCAACATCCCCCATCCAGAAACCAGAGGACCAAATATCAGGAATGTATCAAATAATAACTAATATTCTAAAATATATGTATTTATTTTTGGTAAAAGGTTCTTCTGTTTGCAATACCCTTTAAACTATATATATATATATATATCTATATATATATATATATATATATATATATATATATATATATATATATAGAAGATTTGTGCAGTGGAATATTTAAATTATCAATTAAAATGAAACAACCACAAATACTGTATACCTACTGCAAAGAAACATGGAGCCTGATTAGCAATAATAAGATTATAGGTCTATGTACATTATAATGGTATTACACCAAAGAGAAACTAAGTATGGGCACTAATGGGCACACTAACACCTGAATCGTACAAAAATGTAACAATTTTATTTAACCACTTATGGTATACAAAAGAATAGATATTGCACACTCCCAATTCCCATCCCACAAACAATTAAAAACATCCCCCTAAGATCAATCCCTGCCTTCCTAGCCAACATACCGATACATCTCAACACTCAATCTAAATAGTATCAGTGGATCAACACCATATATAAACATATCAGTAAATATGCTCAAACATCATCAGTGGTGAGGCTGTGATCACAATATACAATACCAAAGGTCACCGGTGCTGGGAGGCAAGGAGATCGAGGGCCGTCAAAAGACTACCAGACAGGTTTCGTCCGCCATTGCGCGATGTTTGCACGATTCAGGTGTTGGTGTGCCCATTACTTTGTTTCTCTTTGGTGTAATAATATATACTTTATGGGGAAAGCACCTAAACGCAGTTATAACCACTGAGTTATAACCACTGTATAATATATTTTGTTCTGGTGCCGTATTCCTCTACTTATAATGGGACCTCTGCTGTGCTAAATAAAAGATTTCTCTTTTAATGCTCTGTAATTCACTAATGTGGGTAACGTATTGAAATTTCCTATCACTAGAGGGCAGATTTATAAAGTGCCAAATTCATCCAATTCGAACATTCTTTTATCAAAGACTGAATATTCTGGGTTAATTGCCATCAACGAGGCATATTTCTAAACCTTCGGTATCAGACATTATCAATACCGCTGCAATATTCCATGCCCAATATCGGTATTTTGCACTGCTGTTATAACCACAGGACAAGGTAAAGATGCTGTTCGAATTATATTTGTCCTTTATAAATATGGCCCAGTGTTTGAAAACACAGAAAAGTACAATGAAAATTCTGGGACGGAGCAAAGAAATCATCAATATCTGATGGATATAAAATACCAGATTCAAGCGTTGTGAGACCGGCACCAACCAAACTGCTCATCCGTTATGGGAAAGCCGTGCGCGTCCTGAGGTCTCCACTTTTCCTCTTCAACCAAAACGAAAATAGCGGACAGCACTTGCTTGTAGTATAAAAGCAATGACTTTATTTGTTTCAAAACATAATTAAAATTTAGACACTATAAGATACATAGCTCTCCACGGCTACACTACATACAGCAGGGCATGACGTTTCGGGTCACATGACCCTTTCTCCAAAAAAAAAAAGGGTCAGTGACCCGAAACGTCATGCTTGCTGTAGTAAGTGTAGCCGTGGAGAGCTATGTATCTTATAAGTGTCTAAATTTTAATTATGTTTTGAAACAAATAAAGTAATTGCTTTTATACTACAAGCAAGTGCTGTCCGCTATTTTCGTTTTGGATATAAAATACCAATCAAATCAAATTTAATCCCTCCAAAATTCACACAAAGAAACGACTTTCTCAAACAACTGCGAGGCCGATGGGAATGTTTGGGGGCCACCCGCTCTTTCGGGAAAGACTCTACACACACTGACGATAAAGCCCCGACAGCGTTGGATCCGACATATTGGGACTTTATCGTTACTGCGTGTACCTAGCTTAGGTGATCAAGCAATTGTTGTAGCAGATGGTAGTCCAGTATTACTAGTGAAATCCTATTCTGGAAATTCTATAGGAGCTCATCATCAGTAGAGATGGGATCCAGGTTCGACACAAACCCGGATCTGACATGGAACCCCTCGGTTCCGAAATCTGAAAGATCCGTCTGAATCTGGAAGGATCGTCCGGATGTCGGGACTTCGGAATAAATTTTCAAAGATTTTCGAATGTACGGAGCTATTTTCGATAATTTTTGAAAATATCTTCGAACATTTGAAAATCCTCGAAAATACAATCGGAGTTTCGAGTTTCCGATCATATTTTCGAAGATCGAGGCTATTTTCTATGTAAACTATGTAGTTTCGTCCATCTCTAATCATCAGTTAATCAAATACCCAAATGTGACACTAATAGATAGTCATCTACAGTACAGTCAGATGCTATTATGTACTTTAACACAATTCTATAAATTGAAAAAGGTTTAAAAAATATTGGGCCTAGATACACACTGAACCATTGTGTTTATTTAGTCACTTTCCCAAGGTTGAAAATGTCCATTGCTCAGTCTTACTTGTCCTGTAGTGCATTAAAAAAAATTCCAAGCCAGGAAAGGGTAGTAATCTGTTTAATCCAAAAATAGTACCAGGGAGGCGCACTCAGGCAAGATTATATTCATGGTTTATTGTGATATAACGGGGCACAACGTTTCGGGCTTCCCCCTCCTAGGTGCATAAAACAACCTACCTGTGATTCCTAAATACACACATGGCCCTCCCACTAGGGGATGGCTAAATCATTTCCATGTGAAACAAACATTACATATCAATATACTATATTACTATATTTAAAGGAACAGTGTATAAAAACTTTGGTTACAATAGTTACTAAAAATAATACAATATATAAAAACATATTTGTTATAGTGGTATATTTTAGTTAAACATATGTATAAACATCATTATGTGTTTTACTATTATAAAATACTAAAACCCATTTTGGTGTGGTAGCCAGGTGTTGTGTTATTCACTCTAAAACCATATCTATCTCTAAAATCTTAAAAGAGTGTGGTATGCGCTTGGGCTTATAGTGTCCTACTGTTCCTTTCCAATCCAAGTGCTTCAATGAAGTGAACTGTGTATTACTCACTGTTATCTAAAGTGCTGGTGCATATTTGCCACCTGTCCATGTGTGGTTTTAAAAGTGTGTAGGGTTAAACCGTGTTGAATAAAAATATATATTAAAAATCACACCATAGGACCTGTATATTATTTAACTTTTATTACTTTTACTACAAATTATATCCTGGAAGCCTGTATCTTCCTATAACCCTTTTCTTTTTCTTGTTTCTTTGATATTCTTGTCGACCGGATACCTGTCAAGCAGAGGACCTAGGTAAGTATATACAAATCTGATTCTTATTTCTATAATTAGTTACTTTATAAATTATCTATAAAAAACATCTCAAGTTCATCTCTTCATTGAGCCCTTTGGATGACGTGTTGAGGTGGTGTATCCAGTATACTTCTCTCTGTAATCATTTTTTCTAGTAATCCCCACCTCTGGGTAATTTTTCCACCACCTCCAGCACCATCCATCTTACCTGCACTGCATTATGTCCCTTTTCTTTGAAATGTTTAGACACAGAGGTGATCCTTTCGTTTTTTTCCAAATTGCATCTTGTGATATCTCTTTTATGTTCTCCTATGCGGGTCCTAACTCGTCTCTTAGTTTTTCCCACATGTGCGAGGCCACACGGGCACTTCAGCATGTAGATAACCCCCATAGTTAAATAACTAGCAAAGTGTCTCAATCTTATCAAATTCCCTTGTGAGGGATGTGCCACACTCTCCCCTTTAATAATCGTGTTACACACCTGACAATTTAAGCATGGAAAAGTGCCTATTTTTTTTGTTTTTAATTGTCTTTGTGTGTTTATGACTTTTAAAGTCGGAGTGTACAAGCTGACTTCCCAAACTGTTCCTCTTTTTATAAGAGAATAGTGGTTTTTGTTTGAACAGATATCCTATTTGTCCATCATTACTTAAGACACTCCAATATTTATTCACAATCTGCTTAATTGTCTGGGACTGTTTGCTATACGTCGTGACAAATGGTATTTGCGTATCATCACCCCTTTTTGTTTTATTTTTAAGTAATTGTTGTCTCTGTGTTTTTAGTGCTTTTGTGGCAGCCTCACCTATCCATTTTTTATGATATCCTCTCTGTTTAAACTTACTGGACATTTCGTTAATCCTTTCTTCACAGACTTTATCATCTGATACGTTTCTCCTTACTCTCAGAAACTGACCCAATGGTATGCCTTTAACTGTACTTTTCGGATGGAAGCTGGTGGCTAACAGCATATTGTTCCTATCCGTAGGCTTAAAGGGCATGTCCACCCCCAAAACTATAATCCCCCCAACTACTGGCCCCATTGTGAAGTGTAGTTTAATCCTTACCTAACATCCCAGCTCCATAGGGTTCTCCTGTAGTCCCCCCCCATAAAAGGTGTCATCAAACCTAAAGTCATTTTTAGTAAGTGCAATACTTAACATATCCAACACAAAATATACTTTAGCTGTAGGTATGTTTTGTTCTAACAATTTCTTGTTCCAGAATTGAGCCCAATCCTGCTACAATCGGACATCCAGGGGGGTTTTCTATATCCTTATGGATTTTGGGCAGAATGTAAAATACTGGGGTAATAGGGTTTTCTTGTATTAAAAAATCCTTTGTTACTATATCAATCGTCCCTGTTGTCCACGCATCCATAACTGTACTCAGGATAAGTTTGTTGATCTTATGTATGGGGTCTGATGTAAGCTTTTCATAGTTATTAGTATTAGTTAACTGTTTATGTTTCTTTTTTATATGCAGTTTTAGCCCATTCTGCTATTGCCCCTCCTTTGTCCGCTTTCTTGATGATTATGTTTTCTCTTTCTTTTAATTTTCCTAAGGCTTTCCGTTCTTTATAATTTAAATTACCTCTATGTGTCTTATTGTCCCATTTAATTTTTTGTAGGTCTGCCAACACCAGCCAATGGAATGTGTCCACTGCCTCCGATGCTATGGTAGTTACATATTTACTTTTTTTCTTAAATGGTAGGTCTTTATTTGTCAGAGTGTCTTTAAATTGAATTTTTAGCTTAAGTCTGCGCAAAAATTTAAACAGATCTATTTTAATGTCCAGAAGGGAACCTGCATGGATGGGTACAAAGTTTAGTCCTTTACTAATAACTTCTACCTCCTTTGGTTCAAGCGTGACTCCAGAAATATTAACTACCAGGCTCTCAGTATTACTATAAGTGGCCTCGTTCCCTCCCATGATTGACCTGTGCAGACTTATCTCCTCCTCCATGGTTCTTTGGCTTGTCTGGCTGGGGGTATCCTTGTCGGCCTTCTTCTTCTGTCCTCTCCGGATTCTCCTCTTACACGGGATCTCCGCGGTGTTCCCCTCTGCGCCGACCGCCATGATCCTAAAAAAGACTGTTTACTGCTCTCCTCCCTCTCCAAGGATCTCTCCGAATCCGTGGTCTGAGACGCGGCGCCATCCGATGACATCATCTCTCCACGACCTCTACTCCTCTGCCTACCCCTCCGTCCTGCCGGCGAACATGGGTACACAGTCTTCCTGTCGTAATCGAAGGTATCTCTTTTGAACTTTTTAAGTTTGAATTGGATTAACTCTTTCTGGAAATCCTCAAGTTTAGCTGTAAGTTCGATCTGGAATGTATCATAGTCCTTGCCTGTGGTAGATTTTTTTATTTCTTGTTCCATATTGTTTGCTGCTGTGTTTGCTGCCTTGATGGCTGGTTGTAGGTGCTCTATAGTCAGCAGCATCAGGTCGAAGCTGCATCTGTTCAAAACTTTATACCATTTGTCCATACCATTTAAGAAAAAAAGTAAATATGTACCTACCATAGCATCGGAGGCAGTGGACACATTTCATAGGCTGGTGTTGGCAGACCTACAAAAAATTAAATGGGACAATAAGACACATAGAGGTAATTTAAATTATAAAGAACGGAAAGCCTTAGGAAAATTAAAAGAAAGAGAAAACATAATCATCAAGAAAGCGGACAAAGGAGGGGCAATAGACAGTATCTACAGTGTGTCTACAGTATCTACTGTATGTCTACAGTATGTACTGTATGTCTACAGTATGTACAGTATGTCTACAGTATGTACCGTATGTCTACAGTATGTATAGTGTGTCTACAGTATGTACAGTATGTACCGTATCTCTACAGTATGTATAGTGTGTCTACAGTATGTACTGTATGTTTACAGTATGTATAGTGTGTGTACAGTATGTCTACAGTATCTACTGTATGTCTACAATATGTACAGTGTGTATACAGTATGTACAGTGTGTATACAGTATGTACTGTATGTCTACAGTATGTATAATATGTCTACAGTATATACTGTATGTCTACAGTATGTACAGTATGTACAGTATGTCTACAGTATGTACAGTATGTCTACAGTATCTACTGTATGTCTACAGTATCTGCTGTATGTCTAAAATATCTACTGTATGTCTACAGTGTCTACTGTATGTCTACAGTATGTACTGTATGTCTACAGTATGTACTGTATGTCTACAGTATGTACTGTTTGTCTACAGTATGTACTGTATGTCTACAGTATCTACAGTGTGTCTACAATATCTACAGTGTGTCTACAGTATCTACAGTGTGTCTACAGTATACCTGCTCCATTAAAAAGCTTCCAACTTCAAAGTATGAGATGCAAGATACATGCTGCCCGTACCCAGTAGAAAAAATGAGGGATGGAACTGAAAAAGGGTATATGGGCAGAGTGTGACACTGTGATCGATTTCAGTGCTGGGGGCCCCACCAAGAAACTAGAACTGTTTTTCTATCTCCTCCTTGTCGCCTTTAATTTATAATTTCTCCAGCTTTCTGCTTTCATCTCCTTTAATCTTTCCAACTCAAGTTTCTCTCCCTCCAACATTTCAATGTAAAATCCAGTTTGAAACCATGCCCTAACTTTAAAGGATTGGAAGAGTTTGTTTAGCTTGAGATGGGGAGCCAGCTAAAGAAGAAATAATGGATGGTTTGGTATGACCTACAGAGAAGTGTCCTAGACATTGAGGGTCTGATACAGTAATGCAAACCATACACAGGCTGATGGGTTTCCGATCAGAATTCCGATTGGCAGAAATTACGATGGGAAGAACCGATTGTTATTCGCCACCATGCACCTCCAATCTTTTTATAAATTTCAGCTAGAAAACATGGGTGGGAAAAAGATTTTCCACCTTGCCTAATCATAGTTTTTTCGATAGGCTTATCGATATCATATATTGGTGAGTGGTCTGCTTAAAACATGGAGAAATGTCTTTTATATTTGATTGAATTCGCCAACTTGATCAGAATATCGATAACGTGTTTGGGGGCTTTACAGGTGCAAAAGTTTGTGCTATTAATCTGCAGTAAATTGTTTATACAGGTAATCCTTAATTGCATCAGACACTGAGAGTTGTCAATTGTATGATTGAAGAAGTTAAAAAAAAAAAAATTTGAATCCATTATTTGCAAATATGAATATTTTGCATCTACACACCTTTATAACAACGGGGAAGAAAGGACAGATGATTTACCTTGTTTTACCAATAGCTGGGTAATACCAGTAAAACCTTTAGATTTATTGATTACCTTGATTGTCTCATTGAATTATATGTATAACATTTAGTGACCCAATGAATGCTGGAGCCCAATTTAGATGTTTCTCACTAGTCACCTATCTGGGTAGTAGTTTTGATTGGCTTGTTCTGTTGCTTTGTTCATTGGAGTAGAACAGCTATAGAGGGTTGAGGGTTGAAAACCCTGGGTGAAGAATATTATAATCTACCCTCTGATATACTGTAGGGTGTTTAGTTCCATTAGGATAATGGTCCATGCAAAGTGTACAAGCAAAACAAGTATATCACAGGTGAGCATGTATTTGGATCCATGGGTGTGTGGTTTCATGTACAATTGTTATTATTATTGTGGATTTATATAGCTCCAACATCTTCCGTAGCACTTTACAATTACATGTTTACATGTAAGCACATTTATTTGACACATACAACCTATCAGTATGTCTTTATGATTGTGGGTGAAACCAGTGAAAACCCACGCAAGCACGGGGAGAACATACAAACTCCTTGCATGTAGTTCCAAGGGTGGAATTGAACTCAGCCCTGCAAGGTATCAGTGCTAACCACTGAGCCAATGAATGGAAGCTTACATTGTGCCTCCCATTGTTATCTGGGATATTACACTGTCACTGCCTGGGCATCCCTCTGGGTACAAGAAATAAAGTGGCCATACAATTGCTTTAACTTACTGCAAATGAATGTGACTGGCCCTGCTTTTTTGACTGCGTTTCACAGATGGTGCAGTCATTGCCTCCATGTTAGGAGGGAGCGGAGCTGCTGCACTTTCTAACATACACAACGCTCGCTAGTAACTACACAGAAGGATATTCTTTAGGGTGACATAACACTGGAGAAAGTGAAGGCCGAGCAAACAATTCATAGAGTGCTCAATAGGCAGGACACATTCCAGAATGTGAAGGCCACATACACAATTGTAGAGGCCCTGTATCCCCCCACTGAATGTCTATTATCTCTTTCAGAGCTTAACGCATCATCCAGTCAGAAAACAAAGCAAGTAAATCCATATTTTAATGGTGCCAAAAGGGTTACTGGAGGAAAGCTGGAGGATTGGTGCTTGAGAGAGAGAAAATCAGCTTGGGATGCATCAGAAGCTGTTCTAGCTGGAACAAAGGGATCTGAATAGGTAGAGATGAAAAGAGGAAATATAAAGAAATGATGAGAAGAAAGAGGAGAGAGGGGCGATAGAAAGGGAAAGGGAGACAGAGAGAAAGAAGAAAACAGAGGGGAGACTGGACAATGGAATAACAACTGAAAGAGAAGAGGAAAAGGTTGCCACAGGGAGGGTGATAGGAGAAATGAGTCAGAAAACACAGTAGAAAGGGAGAAGAAAGGAAACGGCCATGTATGAGTTAGTGGAGTTGGGGGGGAAATAGAAGAAGCAGAAGGAGAAGAAAAGCACAACTGTTGTTAACTAACAAAATAATAAAGAAAAGTCTGTTGACTCCGTTTCTTCATGTAAAACGCATCCCACTAACTGAATGAATAACTTATATGTACATTGGCATACAAAATGATTTTGTATGCTGTTTGGTACATATCCAAGTAAACCGTATCCTTCGCTGCCCGCACTACTAAGAAGTCTATTGTGCCCCCCCTCCATTTGTGGCCCCCTTCGGCCCCCTGGCATTGTAGAGGTTAATATTGCTCCTCCATTTCTCTGCGGGCCGGTCCTGCATGAGCAGGTTGCCATAGTAACCAACGAAAGTGCTTTAAACAAACATAATTTATTAAGAGACAGAATCATTGGGGGATGTAATAGCGCATACACCAGTATTAAGAATCTCAAGACATCACGTCAACAGAAATCACGCATGCTGCTCTGAATTATGATACAGAGTAAACTCTACAAATAGAATGAACAAGCTGGATTGTAAAATGGGTTAGAGAACAGCATTAGATCCATTGTACAGTACGGAGAAGGCTTGTTATCTCTCTAAATTTAAAGGCTGCAGCATGATGATACTGCTGATTGTTTCTATACACCTGCTGTGCTATACATTGGGAGGCTGTAAAGTGATGTTATTTTTGTGAGTAGCTCAGCTCTGCAAGGAACCAGTGGCACGCATTTCCACTTACGTCATGTTCTTGAAAAAGCACAGTCAGACCGGATTGTGATTGGCTGGTAAAGCAGCAAATCAAAGGTCTAGATACACTGCAAGTACTGTGTGCAGATTTTAGGACTGGGGAGAGGTCTCTCCCATGTAAAGGTACAGTTAAGTTACTGTATGTTATTATTGCCTGATCTTACCCCTCTTTAGGAGCCTGATGTACTTGTTTCAGGGAAGCAGCAATTAGTCATGGTGGCAAGAGTTGGCAAATATTGTTGTAAGAATCCTCCATACGGCACATCTACCACTGCTTTCAAAAATTCCATGTTTGTTCTTTCACCCTTTGCAGCCCTATGCATCTGCTACGGGCCTAATTAACAAATTGCCAAAGGGAAAAAGATTAAACTCAAATTCTAGCAAAATCCTAAACCGTAAACATAAAATCATTGTTGCTACTCATTAATCTCGTTCTATATGTTCACATATTCACAAATAACATTATTTGCGTCTAATAATGTCGCATAATCAAATGAAAGGTGGCCATACACATGCGATTAATGTTGGCATTATATGGTGATAACTGCATACATGGACCTGACCGAACCCCCATACTGTACAGGGATTGTCTGTCCCTGCGCTCATACACAGGCAGATAATATCAGCCCCCTTTATTTAAAGCAAAGGGAATTATACTGACCGGCAAAGATTTTCTGTTGGTACCAACTGACTGGCGACGATGCAGACAGCGTTAGTTTGCCTGCATCGTGGTCTGAGGTTTTTGCCCCACACATTGCTGATATTAGGCTAATCCGACAGGATTTGTGTCTGGTAAACTGATAAAACTGACAATACAGTATGATAGCCTTTCCTATTGAAACAGTTATTGTTATACAGCGTATGCTTCTAAAGCTTCTCATAAAAACCACAATGTCCACATCTGGGACTTTCCATACCACACAACTGTCTTGTTTTATGGCCTGTTTCCCTGTCTTGCTGTCCCGTATAAGTGTTACAAGGACTGATCCAAGCTGGGTTAAATGCCAATCATTTAGTATTAAGAGTCGTGCAATGTACACACCGACAGAGGAATAGAATGATACACTGATCAGGCTATTTATAGTATATTTATAGTATATCGTATACCAATTCTAGATCATAAATTGTATGGCCAACATTTTATCATATATAGTTTACATGCTATCAGTTTCTACTACCGTAATTCCACAACAGACTGAGACTGAGTTCGTAATCACACATTAACAAATATACACTTGGGTTTATATAAGATTATGGATGGTAATATCTGTTAATTGCATAATTAGTAGGAAATGATGTATTATTCCCATAAAGGAAACCACATTAGCACCCCTAATAGGATTATAATGCCAAATTAATTCCCAGAGTCCTTAATAACTTTATTACTGACTGAGCACACAGATTTTTTTGGACTTTGTGATGAAATACAGTGTAAACTCAAAAGGCCCCTGATTGGTGTAAACAACAGGTGTACAGAGTATTCTGAGCAAGTGTACAGAGTGTTTTTAGCAGGTGTACAGAGTGTTTTGAACAAGTGTACAGAGTGTTTTTAGTAGGAGTACAGAGTGTTTTAGCAGGTGTACAGAGTGATCTTAGCAGGTGTACAGAGTGATCTTAGCAGGTGTACGGAGTATACTTAGCAGGTGTACAGAGTGTACTTAGCAGGTGTACAGAGTGTTCCGAGCAAGTGTACAGAGTGCTCCAAGCAAGTGTACAGAGTGTTCCGAGCAAGTGTACAGAGTGTTCCGAGCAGGTGTACAGAGTGTTCCGAGCAGGTGTACAGAGTGTTCTTTGCAGGTGTACAGAGTGATCTTAGCAGGTGTACAGAGTGATCTTAGCAGGTGTACGGAGTATACTTAGCAGGTGTAGGGAGTATACTTAGCAGGTGTACAGAGTATACTTAGCAGGTGTACAGAGTATACTTAGCAGGTGTACAGAGTGTACTTAGCAGGTGAACATAGTGTTTTTTTGCAGGAATACAGAGTGTTTTAGATTAAAAGTTTAAATTTATGTAATGTCTTTATAGTATATGGCCAGCATTACTCGTGCATCCACAGGAAATAATGAGAATACCAAAACAGTCTTAAGTGGATACTGGGCAAAGCAGGAAGCAGGAAGGTAGTTTCTCATTAAAATAGTAAAAGCTGGGAACACACTGTACCAATTTTAAAGAGATGACTGACAGAATCTGTAAGATTCTATCTGTCATCTGTTAAAGATTTGGCTACACACAGTCCTGAAAGGTCTTCCTATATAGATCTTAAACCTTTCAGACAGTTAAATAAAGCTGTATAGGGACATTGTTCAGGACTCTATAGAAAGTAGAGGGAAATTGTTTGGGACTGCTATATAGGGAGATTGTTCTGGACCCTATATAAAGTATAGAGAGATTGTTTGTGACTGCTATATAGAGAGATCGTTCTGGACCCTATATAAAGTATAGGGAGATTGTTTGGGACTGCTATATAGAGAGATCGTTCTGGACCCTATATAAAGTATAGGGAGGTTGACCGGGACCCTATATAAATTAGAGGGAAATTGTTTGGGACCGCTATAAAAGGGGGAGATCATTCGGGACCCTATATAGAGTAGAGGAAGATTGTTCGGGACAGCTATATAGAGAGATTGTTTGGGACCTTATATAAAGTATAGGGAAATTGTTCGGGGTAACTATATAGGGAGATCATTCGGGACCCTATATAAAGTAGAGGAAGATTGTTCGGGACAGCTATATAGGGAGATCGTTCAGGACCCTATATATAGTAGAGGATGATTGCTCGGGACCCTATATAAAGTAGAGGAAGATTATTTCGGAAGATAGTTCGGGACAGCTATATAGGGAAATTATTGGGGACAGCTTCACTCCCTAGCGATCATGGCCAGCTACCTATACTAAAGTACAGGGAGCCAACCATAACTGAGGGAAGTTTTCTGTCACAAAGCTATAATTGAACAGTTTTTTGGCCTCGGGACCACATGTTTTCCTGGTACACACAGTACTTATGGGAACGCCCCTTTGTTGTTACTGTGTGTAGCCTGCTTTGGTTCTCTAATTATAGCAAGGCTAGTATGATACCCCAGTACCCCTAACCTGAACCTCTATATTTCCATTACAAAGTAAGTATAAAATGCGTTGGTAACAATAATCACCGAACATCCAAAGTGTTTTACAGGTTAGCACAGCATATATGTAATAACGTAATAACCCCAGTATGGTTATTTACGTTTCCTGTAAATAACCAAAGGGCAAAGGTTTTGGATAAATATTACTCCAAACATTCCAGGGTGTGGGAGAAGTTGGATCAATTCCCATTTCCCTATGGTAGAAGGTAGGTTAGGGCTGTATCATAAATGTATTTGAATAATTCCAATAGTCTTGCTTTTTCATCACTTTGCTGGCTGCGTTACACAATGAAGAAACATATTTATCCTGAATTAAAGAAGCAGCATTGTTCTAAGGTTGTCTGTACCCTATTCTGACATTTACACAAAGCACCTTTGTGCCTCATTAGCATTTTGAATGCAGCACAAAGCACCACATCTCCTGACTGGACACCGGAGAATCCCATTATCATTACATCCAGGACTAATAGAGTTGGACCTTATCTGGAAATATTTGATAACATCTTGTCAAGAATTTCCACATGCTACAAGTGCCTAGGAAAGAAAAACAGAAATTTCTCTCAGTCTAGATGTTTTTCTATATACCTGTATCTATAGAAATACGGTACTCATGATGATGTCTGGCAGGGAATATTTGCCTGTGCAAAGATCTTCCTATTTTCTGCTTTCGGTGCTCACTGCCATTCTAGATTTAGGGCTGCAAACCTCCCTGTCTTTCTGAATTATATACCCAATGTTAATGTAGAAGAAATGTACATTTTACTTTCCTGCCTGCAAGGCCTGCTGTCCCAGTATGTGACATGGAAGGGAAAACAGGTTGTGATGGCCATAGACATAGAGCTTTCTATTGGGACATAACAAGAGGGGGTGAAAACTCCTTATTTTTATCCTGACTATTTCAACTGATAAAACAACATGTATATGGTTGATTAATAAAAGGGGCAAAAATGTGCCCATGCTGTGAATTTGCCTCAACCAATCAGATGATACCTTTTTACTCAGTGGCGTAACTAGGAATCACTTGGCCCCCAGCAAAACTATGATGGGGCCCTATCCATGCTTTATCCACATTGTTTTTCTGGGAGGAGGCTATATCTGCCATTAGAAAAATGAGAAGATGGGGCCCCCTTGGCTCCTGGCCCCCCTGTGGTTGCTTCCCCTTCTCCCTGGTATTTACGCCCCTGTTTTTACTGGTCTTCTACAGTTAGAAAACATTTCATAACATTTGATTGGTTGCTTCTGATTAACAGCACGGGCAACTTTTTGTACCTCTTATTAAACAAGCCCAAAAGTAATTTTACAGAAAAACAGGCATAGTGTAATATGTAGATTTGTGGGTGGGTGAGAAAGCTAATAAAACCTGATAGGTGAGAACCTGTCTGTAGTACAGACTGCTACAGAAAGTATTGTAGGAGCAGTATTGTATGTTTCTCTGGCTATACTATGTATAGTGTAGTCTAATTAGGTTTCCTGTTTACCTCAAGTATAAGAGACATGACCATATAATACAGGCAATACATTTCTTTTGGCTGCTATGCCAAATAAAGATCGGACTGAAAGAAGATGGGCAAATCAGTAGGAAGGGTATTTTTTAAACTATTACCATATTTTACGTTAAACACATAGGAGCTCAGATGCTCATTTTGAGAGGAATCCCATTAACTTCAGTATGTTTAAGTATTTATTTCACCTTTAAGCATTGATCCTAAAATCCCATTCAAGCAGCACTAAAAAATAAATCAATAGAAATAAATGAAAGAAGAAAAACAAAGAGTCAAAGCCCATAATAGTACTAATGGCTAGAACAATTATCATTACCAGTGGACATTTTCAGCAATTTCACAAAGATCCTCTGGGATCATTATATACAGCTGATAGATCCAATATGCCTTGCAGCCATTAGACATATATAATCTATTATAGCCTTTGGCTTTTCCTTAGTAGATACCATACTTACTCTGTCAGGATCCCTGGAGTGGAAAAGATAACAGAATCTTCCCTCCGTGTGTTCTGAAACTCATACTTTATATAATGAAAACATCCTAGTGCAAATAGCCCAACGTGGGCTGTCATGTGTACATTCAATAATGTACAGTAGATGTATAGATCACAGGGACTCTCATATCTTATGCATTTTATTTGTTTTAGAAATTTAGGAACTAGGAGACCTTGGTATTTTTAAGTGGTTTTGCCTTTTTGAAAACCACAGTGGACATTTCCTTGGCTGGGCGCCTTTAATGAGAACATTTCCTGTATTGTACCAGACAAAATAGATTTCTTGCCGCAACAGACTGTGTCTGCCTCCTTCATGGAGGGATGGCCTTGCCCATTCACTAAGTGTTCTAGAATAGTCTGCTTAATTGTGTTGTGATGGCAGAATTCCTAAGTGATTTTAGATGGTGGGATGTCTTCTGGAAAAGATAGAATAGCCTGGGTTACAGTTAGGTTAATGCTTGTACAGGTGTACATATAGAAATGGATATGTCCATATGTACACCTGGATATGTCTTTGTGTGGTGGTATAATTAATTGCACATGGATGTGGAGTATGTGGAAGAGGTGTAGGGGGACCATTCTGTATGGGTAAAGGGGGTTGGTTTTCTGTGGCTGTTCAGTTGGTGATGTTGGAAATGGCCACATTAGTATGTTTCTGAACAATGCATAGCAGTGCATGTCAATATGAGTGGCCTGTATTGTGATCCGATTTTGCAGCGCATGCAATTACGTTTTATTTGTGAAACGCAGTGCTGATTGTGCAACATTGCACAGATCGTGTTGCAAGTGGACGGTTTCATGTGGGAAACCGTTTACCATGCTTTGCCGTAGGCCATAGTATGGCCTCGACCTAAGCCTGTGTACACACCTGACAATTTTCCAATGATTGGAACTGAAGTAGCCTGTGGCCCATTAAAAACTGATCTATTTTTTGTCTAACTCTGGCTCAGTCATGTTAGGAATATTTACCAATATTTGGCCCTCTCAATTTTAACATTTCAGTTACGGCGTTTGATCAAACTGAAATATCGAACAATGTGTACACAGCCTTACAGTGATGTCTTACAGAAAATAAAAACCATGGCAACATCACATACCATCAAATCAGACATGGTTGATATTCTATAAACTTCCACCCAAAGTATCTGACTGAATGAGAGTAATTTTACTGGCATTATTATTTAACCATATTGCTTATTGTTTAATACCCATGTTAAAAATGGATGTTTTATAAATATCGCCATTTTCTTTATAAGGCAAACAGATCCTACCACTAATGTCATGTTAAATAATGGAATGGTGACAGAGGAAGGACCACAGTTTGGACGGTACTAATGTAAACATTAGCAATATCTACCAGTTTTTACACAAGATCACATAGGACGTAATTAGTTTTATAAAGTTAGATAGGGAATAAACAATATATAAACAATATTAGGATATGAATAAATGGAATACTAGAAGTTTGACGGTTCCAGAATCTTGGAGAAACACCTACTGGTGAATATATAAAGAGACACAATGTAGACCGAGATTTCACATGGGGAAATGAGGCAGTTAGAAGAACAGAAGGAAGTAGTCCCCAAATGTTTATGTACAGTACAGTAGAGTTTTCTCATCTCGTCCTTTACATTCCAAAGCATTGACTGGTGGGGCAGAAGAGGATGTTGACTGGTCCCTCTGCCCATTAGTAGGACATAGACTGTACAATTAGATTCTGGTAGGTTTTGAGGGGTGTCTTAGCTCAAACTGAAACTAATTATTCCTACATGGAAGTGAGGTGGTTAATTTGTCCTCTGCCTTTCTCACCCAAGGGACTTGTCCTGTTTCTGGCTTCTCCACCAGAGAAAGAATTAATTGCAAAGGAATGTTTGGCTACCTCATTAGTTCTGCCTATGGGAATTTTCGGCAGCTTGGAGACAGGGGTCATTAGCTTCATCAAATGTACCAGTTTTCGTTCCTAAAGGCTCTGGAGCAATGCTATACAGTGATGTTTATCCTCTAGCCCACCCCCCGCACACACACCAATAATGAACTTGGCATGACGTATGACATGGATGAGCACCTACACAGTTAAAGAACTGACTAATGATATTAAAAATAGTAACAATGTGAAAATATTCCCCTTCCCTGTCACACCTGCCTAGTTTGCTTTTGTATTTCTCTACAGAATACGGGACCATGCTTTGATATAATCTATTCTAAATACATGTAATTCTTACAGGTCTACTACAGAGCAACGGAAAGTCAGGAACACAGAAGGTTAATATAAGATCATCATACTCTACCCTGCTCTACATTAGCGCACTGGCTTGGCTTTAGGCTGCAGCGCATGCAGTTCTCCTGGGCAGCCAATCTTTGAACTTTGCAGCTCTCTGGCTGTTTGAAGCCAGATAAAAAGAGCGAGGTGAAGATTTTTTTGCGTTAACCTCAAGAGGGTGGTGGTGGTAGTGGGGAGTGCAGGAATAGAAAAAGATATAGCATGAACCACAAGGAAACAATTATTGCTTAATCTTTGGGTGGAGGGTGGATTTAACCCCATTCTTTCTGGAGAATGAAAAGAATACAGTAATAGCTTAAAGGAGAAGGTAAAATATAAATGACCCTGCATGAATTCTATAATTGCTAACTGACAGCATCACCTCTGAAATCAGCAGCATTTGTGCGAAATCATTGGTTTAATTTTGCAGATTTCTAACTTTTAGTGGCTCATGGGACATTAAACATATATCCACCTGCTCATTATTATTATTATCATTATCATTATTAAGTGCCAGAGCAGTAAGGTAACCTGTCAGTGACCTCTCTGTAATTAAAACCAATAAGGCAGAAAACCAATTGTTAAAGATGGCTGAAATAAGGAAATGTCCAAATGTCCTACAGAATTACAAAGGATTCATCCAAAATGCAACTGATTTCTGTTACTAGTTAGGAATTATAGAATTTATTTAGGATTATTTAAATTCTAGCTTTAGTTCTCCTTTAAGCATTTTTTTTACTGAAACAGAAAAGAAAGCCTGCATTTCCCATCTCTTCTCAATATGCACTGAGATGATGCCAATGCCAATCCACTGAGAATGCTGGGAGTCCTGGCATATAATAGATGGAGATTATTTAACCATGATGTACATGCACTATTAGCTGAGTTTGAAAATTGACATCAGTCCGTTGAATTGTAAACACAATTTCTCTCTATCGTCATAGTAATCTAGTAGAATCCAAAAAAAAAAAGAACAATAAAAAAAAAAAAACACCCTGAATCAAAAACCCAGGTTGCCAAGGGAAAAATCTTAACTTCACTATGACGATCAGGCCAAACCCTGCATCCTTCCACACCGGGCTAAATATATAAACACCAGTAACACTGAATTTTCTCGGTTGCTAAAAAGACATCAGCCCTTCCTGGAGGCTGTTTATTGTACCTGACAGAACATCTCAAGAGAGGGCATTGCCTCCTCTGGGGAGCTTTATCAACCAATACGAGATATTAATGTACGGTAAGCCACCAGATACATTTATACCGCATTACTGATATACAATTAATCTAAATGTCACTTGGCTATATTAAATTTGCAGTAGAGATCTCCATTCGCAGTCTTTCATGTGTGAAAGGGAAAGTTTGCCATGTTTTACCCTTTCCTGGACACTAAATTGATTTATTGGTCTGATCTTCAGGTCTGTCGCTTTGGTTGCACAATCTTTAAACCAATCATTAATTTCTGATTGGTTTAGCAATTGTTAATTTACTTTCCTTAGTGTTAATTAACAATTACAATCTTAAATTGGTGATAACGGTCGTAAATCTATGATAACGCAATGGTAGATTTACGATCCCCATTGAATACCGCATTGTATTCTACGACCAAACGTCCATTAATTAACGAACATTCGACGTAAATATACAGCTGCGGCCGCACAGTTAGGCCCACGGTTGTACATTATCAATAACGCACATTTACAAATAGGGCCCATATAACCTGTTATGTAGTGTAATGCCCCTCCCCACCTCACCTCTGCCTCTTCTCCAAGCTTTCCAAGCTCTTTTACAAGTTTTCACATGCACAGAGGAGGCAGCTAGTGCATTAACATAACCACATTGGCTGTGGTGTAAATGGTAACATCCTTGAGTAACTGCTGATTGGCTGACTAGCGGAGAGTACTAGAGCAGCAAAGTAAAGTTTAAGTAACACTACTTATGTAAGAAAATCCAATGGGTAAGGCAGTTTAGGCCCTTATCCTGGGTACTATGCATGTGTGGAGAAAGGGGGAGGGGAGTATAGTTTTTCCTTAATTTAGACCAAAGATGTTTTGTAGCGGTGCTAAGGAAACCTTACATAAATCCAGCACTTGCAGTAAGTCATAGAAATGCATAGCTCTATCGGTATCTGTTTAAAGAGTATGGATTTTTTTTTTAATTGCCCATTACTGGAAACTATTATTCTTCCCAATTATCTGTACCCTATTTATTTAAATATCCAATCTGAAACATTTTATATTTCATCTGTCAATCATATGAATATTGTCATAAACTCTTCTGTTATTTGCAGTTTAGCTATAGCTGGAATGGTATATGAACTGAATGGAGGGAAATTCCCCTTTCCAGTGCTGCCTCGTAGGGATTACTGTGCATGCTTGCCCTTAAAGATGGTTAGATAGTCTGAGAGGGGGAATACTAAGCCTGAGCAAAACAGGTACTGTATTAAGGTCATGGAGCAACACATACACCTAAGAGTAAGTTCTTCTTACACGTATATATCTATAGATTGAAATGAGGCAAAGTTATTTTTTTACTGTACATACCCTTTAATAACACAATGCCACCTGCTTGTGTATTTAGTGATTGCTTTGTTAAACATTGCAACATAATACGTGGTATTTAGCAATGGGGTTGCTAAATATTGCTAGCGCCAGGATTTCCAGATTTCTGATGAATTTACTGTGAATCTCCACAATATTTTGAAAAACTTGAATGATCCTGAATTGTCGATCTTCAGTTTGAATTGCTATGTTATTTTATATTTCTCATGTGCTGCTATTAATGCAGGTAGAGATATCTACACACAGCCTGTATGTCAGTTACCCCTCATCCAGGACACAGTAGATATCTCTACCTGCGTTAATAGTAGCACATGAGAACTAATGAATAAAAAAACAATTCAAACTAAAGATCACAAATTCAGTATCATTTAAGTAGTTTCCACAGCTGTGTTTGATATGACCATCGCCAATAGAGATGTGTGAAACTGACGAGTTTCATTCTGGCAGCATTTCAGCCGGTTTTTTTTTCAATTTGTCAATCTATTTGAATTTTTTAATATTTGATTTTTTATGTTTCAAAAATTCCATTGTATCTGTGGATTGTTAAAACCATCAGTTCCAAATCTTCACCAGGTTTGTTTAGAAAAACGTTAAGGCTCGTTCACACTAGGAACGGAAAAAACACAACTTAAAAACGCAGTGCGTTGAGTGACGTTTCAAAACGTTTCTTTATCCTTACCTGACCCTTTGCATGCTCGCTATTTTCCTTTTTTGTCTGTGGTAACGCATGCGTTCCCCATTTTCGGTGCGTTAACGCATGCGCTTCCATATCGAAAAACGGCAAAATCGCATGTGTAAAACGCACGCGCAAATGCAAAACGCACAAGAATCGCACACACAGAAGGTTTCAGTTTTAACAGGGCCATTGTGCGTTTGCAAGCTATCAATCAGTGGTAGCCAGTGAAGTCTTTTACACAGTGTGTGTTAGAAATAAGGAATGAATGCTTGTGATTTGATTTCAATAGACTGACTCAATCTTTGGAGTTAGGTTGGTGGACTCACCAGAATAATTTACAAGCCAAATTAATTTTAATTTACACACAAGACACCAAATCATCATGTTTCTGGGGGTTAACTGATATAGGGGATGGTTCTGCTCAAAAAGGTTGTGATGACTTGGTTTGTAATTAAATGTATTTCTGCTTGACTTCTGGTGTGCAACTCTCCAACGTGAATACAGTTCTGGACTAGCAAATCTGCTAGCAATTTGGAACAGTTAAGCTAGCACAGGCAGTTGTTCTTCCGATCAGACTTCCAATCAAATGCAACAATCAGAAATCTGATCCAAAGGGCCGCTCGATCAGCTGCTTTCTGCAGATTTCCCCTTGAAACCTGCAGAGAGATGGAGACTGAAGATGGGGTCTGTAGAAAATGTTCCGTGTGGCCTGATCTTCATTTTCCCGAAGATCTGCCCAGGTTTACTCAGGATCGATTGGAAAATTGCCATAAATGTTGTGCAATACCTATTTGCAAACAGCAATGACGTGACTTACCATAAACCTTTGTTTGATCATTGCTATTTATAAACAGTATTTGTATATGTCTGTATTATTGGGAACACCCTGTTTCTCATTCTTCTAAATGCAGAAAAATCTTTAGGGGTGCTTGTCTATTTTTACAGTGATGTAGCGAAAACAAAAAAATTTCCCATTGTTAGTTAAAATTGTTTATACAGCCACAGGAGTTAAATCTGCCTCTAGTTAAAACAGGAAGATAAACATTAAAAAGTTTCTAACTAGAATAGACCCCTCACTACTAATGTACGTGTCACAAATATCAATATCTGCCCTATGTGTACAGGAAAAACAGTGCTGGTCATTTATGGATTTGTCAAAATCAAAAACTATGTTTTTTTTAACACTAAGCCATGTTTTCCCTCTGGTATTGACAACAGCACAACATTGATGTGTTTGTTTGTGTCTTTAACATGTAATAGCCTCGAGGTATATGGCTTTGGGCATACACACCCAGTCAACTATTCTACATGGGAGTAGGTTGCTTGTGAAGGTTCTCATTCATCCAGGTCATGATATATCTGTTGTATTCAATTAGATCAACTAGACTTGAAGTTTAATCTCCACATATACTGTATAACTCCTCGCACTCCCACGTTCCTTTAATCTTCCCAGGTGCTGTTTCCCTCACCTGCTCAACCATAGGCAGTACATTCGTAATCCAAAATAGTACCAGGGAGGCGCACTCAGGCAAGATATAATTCAGTGTTTATTGTGATATAACGGTGCACAACGTTTCGGGGCTTCCCCCTTCCTCAGGTGCATAAAACAACATACCATGTGATTCCTTAAATACACACATGTACCTCCCACTTGGGGCAGGGCTAAATCAGATAAAAATATATATTAAAAATCACACCATAGGACCTATATATTATTTGACTTTTATTACTTTTACTACTATATGTTATATACTAGAAAGTCCTGTATCTTCCTATAACCCTTTTCTTTTTCTTGTTTCTTTAGATATTCTTGTCGACCGGATACCTGTCAAACAGAGGACCTAGGTAAGTATATTACAATCTGATTCTTATTAATTATTTCTATGATTTGTTACTTTATAAATTATCTATAAAAAAACATCTCTTCGCTAGGAAGATACAGGACTTTCTAGTATATAACATATAGTAGTAAAAGTAATAAAAGTCAAATAATATATAGGTCCTATGGTGTGATTTTTAATATATATTTTTATCTAACACGTTTTAGCCTTACACACTTTTAATCAAAACTTGGACAAGGCGGCAATATAAGCACCAGCACTTTATATAACAGTGAGTAATACACAGTTCACTTTGGTTGAAGCACTTTGATTGGAAAGGTAACAGTATGGTACACATAAGCCCAAGCGCATACCACACTCTTTTAAGATTTTAGAGATAGATATGGTTTTAGAGTGAATAACACTAGCACTGGCCACTACACTAAAATGGGTTTTAGTATTTTGTAATAGTAAAAACACAAAATGATGTTTATACATATGTTTAACTATAACTATATCACTATAACAATATGTTTTTATATATTTTAATAATTTTAGTATATTATTGTAACCAAATGTTTTTATACACTGTTCCTTTAAATATAGTATATTGATATGTAATGTTTGTTTCACATGGAAATGATTTAGCCCTGCCCCTAGTGGGAGGGGCATGTGTGTATTTAAGGAATCACATGGTATGTTGTTTTATGCACCTGAGGAAGGGGAAGCCCCGAAACGTTGTGCACCGTTATATCACAATAAACACTGAATTATATCTTGCCTGAGTGCGCCTCCCTGGTACTATTTTGGATTACGAATGTACTGCCTATGGTTGAGCAGGTGAGGGAAGCAGCACCTGGGAAGATTAAAGGAACGTGGGAGTGCGAGGAGTTATACAGTACATGTGGAGATTGAATTTTCAACCAATATCCTACAGCACCCCAATACAAAATGTTGTTTAGTGATATAGCTGGGCTGACAACATACAAAGCGGAAACATGGACGCTTTCAGATATAGATAGAAAAAGAATTTTGAATCTGGCCGAAGAGAATAATAAATATGGAGCAGCTTTAACCACAAATGATCGGTATAAAGATCTGCAAAGTCTGAAACAAAGAGAAATTAGGCCCTGCATAGCTCCACACTGTTGGAGTATGTTAAAGCAGAGAGGATACCAAGAGGCCTAAGAATCCTCAAAAAACCCGTTTTGTGTACAGATGATGAGGACTACATTGACAAATGCTATAAAGTTTTGAACAGATGCAGCTTCGATCTGATGCTGCTGACTATAGAGCACCTACAACCTGCCATCAAGTCAGCAAACACAGCAGCAAATAAAATGGAACAAGAAATGAAATAATCTACCACAGGCAAGGACTATGATGTCTTCCAGATTGAACTTACAGCTAAACTTGAGGAGTTCCAGAAAGACCTAATCCAATTCAAACTTAAAAAGTTCAAAAGAGATACCTTCGATTATACACATGGTCGCCAGCGGGACGGAGAGGTAGGCAGAGGAGTAGAGGTCGCGGGGAGATGACGTCATCGGATGGCGCCGCTTCTCAGACTACAGACTCGGAGAGATCCCTGGAGAGGGAGGAGAGTCGAAAACAGTCTTTTTTAGGATCATGGCGGTCGGCGCAGAGGGGAAAACCGCGGAGACCCCGTGTAAGAGGAGAATCCGGAGAGGACAGAAGAAGAAGGCTGACAAGGATACCCCCAGCCAGACAAGCCAAAGAACCATGGAGGAGGAGATAAGTCTGCACAGGTAAGTCATGGGAGGGAACGAGGCCACTTATAGTAATACTGAGAGCCTGGTAGTTAATATTTCTGGTGTCACGCTTGAACCAAAGGAGGTAGAAGTTATTAGCAAAGGACTAAACTTTGTACCCACCCATACAGGTTCCCTTCTGGACACTAAAATAGATCTGTTTAAATTTTTGCGCAGACTTAAGCTAAAAATCCAATTTAAAGACACTCTGACAAATAAAGACCTACCATTTAAGAAAAAAAGCAAGTATGTACCTACCATAGCATCGGAGGCAGTGGACACATTTCATAGGCTGGTGTTGGCAGACCTACAAAAAATTAAATGGGACAATAAGATACATAGAGGTAATTTAAATTATAAGGAACGGAAAGCCTTGGGAAAATTAAAAGAAAGAGAAAACATAATCATCAAGAAAGCGGATAAAGGAGGGGCAATAGTAGTATGGGCTAAAACTGCATATAAAAAAGAAGTATATAAACAGTTAAATAATACTAATAACTATGAAAAGCTTACATCAGACCCCGTACATAAGATCAACAAACTTATCCTGAGTACAGTTACGGATGCGTGGACAACTGGGACGATTGATATAGTAACAAAGGATTTTTTAATACAAGAAAACCCTATTACCCCAGTATTTTACATACTGCCCAAAATCCATAAGGATCTAGTAAACCCCCCTGGACGTCCGATTGTAGCAGGACTGGGCTCAATTCTGGAACCTTTGGGTATACTTATTGAACATTATATACAGCCCATTGCAAAAGATATCCCAGAATGTCTTAAGGACACCACAGACTTTATCAACAGGTTGGAGAGAATTAACTTCTTAGTGACAATGTATTGCACTTACTAAAATGACTTTAGGTTTGATGACACCTTTTATGCAATTTTTGCACCGGCATATGCCAATATATATGTCGCAGATTTTGAAAATCGTCACATTAAAAATAATGAGTACCTTGAGAAAAGGATTCCCTTTTACACAAGGTTTGTAGACGATATTTTTTTGTTATGGGCAGGTACAGAGTTGGAACTTAAAGAGTTCATACAGTCCATAAACCTATGGCATAAGCACTTGAAATTCACCATTAATTATCACCAAGAGGAAATTCCATTTCTGGACGTGATGGTGAAAAAGACCTCCTCCACCCTGGAAACTGACCTTTACGTTAAAGGGTATGTCCACCCTTAAATCACATTTTTAATATTGCCTTCCCCCTGGTCCCCCAGCCCCAACCGCATAGTTTTTATTTTAAGAAAGCCCCCCAAACTCTTACTTACCTCCCCTCTTTCCTCCGCCACGCTCACGGCCCTCTGCTTGCGAGAAATGCAAGCAGAGGGGCGGGACCAGCAGCCGCGTCTGTGATTGGCTGAGCGGCAGCCAATCACGGACACGGCTGCCGGCAGCTCACTTCAGCGGAGGAAAGAAGAGAGGTAAGTAAGAGTTTGGGGAGCTTTCTTAAAATAAAAATTATGCGGTTGGGGCTGGGGGACCAGTGGGATTACTATACTAAAGGGGTTAAACGCTAGGGGGAGGGAATCGGGAGAGGGAGGGAGAGGGAGGGGGAGGGAGGGGGAGAAGGGCTGCAGTACGCATGCCAAACTTCTCCCGGAGGCCAGGGAGGAGGCAGAGTCCTATATGGACTCTGCTAACCTCCTGGTGGGCAGTTTTTGGGACTTAGGGGGGGGACTACAGGAGAACCCTATGGAGCTGGGATGTTAGGTAAGGATTAAACTACACTTCACAATGGGGCCAGTAGTTGGGGGGATTATAGTTTTGGGGGTGGACATGCCCTTTAAGCCTACGGATAGGAACAATATGCTGTTAGCCACCAGCTTCCATCCGAAAAGTACAGTTAAAGGCATACCATTGGGTCAGTTTCTGAGAGTAAGGAGAAACGTATCAGTGATAAAGTCTGTGAAGAAAGGATTAACGAAATGTCCCGTAAGTTAAACAGAGAGGATATCATAAAAAAGGATAGGTGAGGCTGCCACAAAAGCACTAAAACACAGAGACAACAATTACTTAAAAATAAACAAAAAGGGGGTGATGATACGCAAATACCATTTGTCACGACGTATAGCAAACAGTCCCAGACAATTAAGCAGATGTGAATAAATATTGGAGTGTCTTAAGTAATGATGGACAAATAGGATATCTGTTCAAACAAAAAACCACTATTCTCTTATAAAAAGAGGAACAGTTTTGGAAGTCAGCTTGTACACTCCGACTTTTAAAGTCATAAACACACAAAGACAATTAAAAACAAAAAAATAGGCACTTTCATGCTTAAATTGTCAGGTGTGTACACCGATTATTAAAGGGGAGAGTGTGGCAATCCCTCACAAGGGAATTTGATAAGATTGAGACACTTGCTAGTTATTTAACTATGGGGGTTACTACATGCTGAAGTGCCCGGTGGCCTCGCACATGTGGGAAAAAACTAAGAGACGAGTTAGGACCCGCATAGGAGAACATAAAAGAGATATCACAAGTGCAATTTGGAAAAAAACGAAGGATCACCTCTGTGTCAAAACTTTCAAAGAAAAGGGACAAATGCAGTGCAGGTAAGATGGATGGTGCTGGAGGTGGTGGAAAAATTACCCAGAGGTGGGGATTACTAGAAAAAATGATTACAGAGAGAAGTATACTGGATACACCACCTCAACACCTTACATCCAAAGGGCTCAATGAAGAGATGAACTTGAGATGTTTTTTATAGATAATTTATAAAGTAACTAATTATAGAAATAAGAATCAGATTGTAATATACTTACCTAGGTCCTCTGCTTGACAGGTATGCGGTCGACAAGAATATCTAAAGAAACAAGAAAAAGAAAAGGGTTATAGGAAGATACAGGACTTTCCAGGATATAATATATAGTAGTAAAAGTAATAAAAGTTAAATAATATACAGGTCCTATGGTGTGATTTTTAATATATATTTTTATTCAACACGGTTTAACCCTACACACTTTTAACCAACACATGGACAAGGTGGCAATATAAGCACCAGCACTTTAGATAACAGTGAGTAATACACAGTTCACTTCGGTTGAAGCACTTGGATTGGAAAGGAACAGTAGGGCACATATAAGCCCAAGCGCATACCACACTCTTTTAAGATTTTAGAGATAGATATGGTTTTAGAGTGAATAACACAAACACTGGCTACCACACCAAAATGGGTTTTAGTATTTTATAATAGTAAAACACATAATGATGTTTATACATATGTTTAACTATAAATATACCACTATAACAAATATGTTTTTATATATTGTATTATTTTTAGTATACTATTGTAACCAAATGTTTTTATACACTGTTCCTTTAAATATAGTAATATAGTATATTGATATGTAATGTTTGTTTCACATGGAAATGATTTAGCCCATCCCCTAGTGGGAGGGCCATGTGTGTATTTAAGGAATCACATGGTATGTTGTTTTATGCACCTGAGGAAGGGGGAAGCCCCGAAACATTGTGCACCGTTATATCACAATAAACACTGAATTATATCTTGCCTGAGTGCGCCTCCCTGGTACTATTTTTGGATTACGAATGTACTGCCTATGGTTGAGCAGGTGAGGGAAGCAGCACCTGGGAAGATTAAAGGAAAGTGGGAGTGCGAGGAGCTATACAGTATATGTAGTAATCTGTTTACCAGCGTGTAGCTACCATTAGTGATGGACACAAATCTGAAACCCGAGTTTGAACCGAACTTTATTAAATAGTTAGTTTTTCGGACTCACGGCTGTATTTTTTTCGATAATTATCAGGAAAAAATTTTAATTTACGAGCTGTTCACTAACCCTAGAATGTATCGTTCTTTAACCCTCGAAAGTATCGTTCATTTTCGGTAACCCTCAAATGTATGGATCGTTCTTGCTAACCCTAGAATGTATCGTTAGCTAACCCTCAAAAGTATCATTCGATTTCGCTAACCCTCAAAAGTACCGTTCGATTTCGCTAACCCTCAAATTTATGGTTCTATTTTCGAACTATCACTCACTTATTGACTTTAATGGGACCGAATTCGAACTTTCGAACTTTATGAAGTTTGCCCCTCTCTGTCTACCACCTGACCAGAATCATCTGTTGTTTCTATTACTCAGGGCTCTCTTCTTACATTATATGCCTAAAGATGTATGTCCATCATGTTCAACCTATCTAACCTATTTCAACCAATGATGAATACTTGTAAAGAGCTGATTCAGAGAAATGAAAACATTCAATTCGACATGTTAAGCTCTTTCAACCATGATGTCTACCTATAGAAGGGATAATTTAGAGAAAGGAGGAATAATCCTTCAGAAGCTTGTGAAGGTTCATTCATCCAGGTCATGGTATATCTGTGATATTCATTCATCCAGGTCATGGTATATCTGTGATATTCATTCATCCAGGTCATGGTATATCTGTAATATCCATTCATCCAGGTCATGGTATATCTGTAATATCCATTCATCCAGGTCATGGTATATCTGTAATATTCATTCATCCAGGTCATGGTATTTCTGTAATAGTCATTTATCAAGGTCACGGTATATCTGTAATATTCATTCAACCAGGTCATGGTATATCTGTAATATTCATTCATCCAGGTCATGGTATATCTGTAAAATATCCATCCAGGTCATGGTATATCTGTATAGTCATTTATCCAGGTCATGGTATATCTGTAATATTCATTCATCCAGGTCATGGTGTATCTGCAAAATTCATTCATCCAGGTCATGGTATTTCTGTAATTATCATTCACCAGCTCATGGTATTTTGTAATAGGCATTATCCAGGTCATGGTATATCTTTAATATTCTTCATCCAGGTCATGGTATATCTGTAAGATGCATTCATCCAGGTCATGGTATATCTGTAATATTCTTCATCCAGGTCAGGGTTATCTGTAATATTCATTCATCCAGGTCATGGTATACCGTTAATATTCATTCATCCAGGCCATGGTATATCTGTAATATCATTCATCCAGGTCATGGTGTATCTGTAATAGTCATGCATCCAGGTCATGGTGTATCTGTAATATTCATTCATCCAGGTCATGGTATACCTGTAATATTCATTCATCCAGGTCATGGTATATCTGTAATATTCATCATCCAGGTCATGCCATATCTGTAATAGTTATTCATCCAGGTCATGGTATATCTGTATATTCATTCATCCAGGTCATGGTGTATCTGTAATATTCATTCATCCAGTTCATGGTATTTCTGTAATAGTCATTCATCCAGGTCATAGTATATCTGTAATATTCATCCATCCGGGTCATTGCATATCTGTAATAGTCATTTATCCAGGTCACGGTATATCTGTAATATTCATTCATCCAGGTCATGGTATATCTGTAATATTCATTCATCCAGGCCTGTATCGTATAGTCATTTATCAAGGTCACGGTATATCTGTAATATTAATTCAACCAGGTCATGGTATATCTGTAATATTCATTCATCCAGGTCATGGTATATCTGTAATATTCATTCAACCAGGTCATGGTATATCTGTAATATTCATCCATCCAGGTCATGGTATATCTGTAATAGTCATTTATCCAGGTCATGGTATATCTGTAATATTCATTCATCCAGGTCATGGTGTATCTGTAATATTCATTCATCCAGATCATGGTATTTCTGTAATATTCATTCATCCAGCTCATGGTATTTTTGTAATAGGCATTCATCCAGGTCATGGTATATCTTTAATATTCCTTCATCCAGGTCATGGTATATCTGTAAGATGCATTCATCCAGGTCATGGTATATCTGTAATATTCATTCATCCAGGTCATGGTATACCTGTAATATTCATTCATCCAGGCCATGGTATATCTGTAATATCCATTCATCCAGGTCATGGTGTATCTGTAATAGTCATGCATCAGGTCATGGTGTATCTGTATATTCATTCATCAGGTCATGGTATACCTGTAATATTCATTCATCCAGGTCATGGTATATCTGTAATATTCATTCATCCAGTCATGCCATATCTGTAATAGTTATTCATCCAGGTCATGGTATATCTGTAATATTCATTCATCCAGGTCTGGTGTATCTGTAATATTCATTCATCCAGTTTCATGGTATTCTGTAATAGTCATTTCATCCAGGTCATGTATATCTGTAATATTCATCATCCGGTCATTGCATATCGTAAAGTCATTTATCCGGTCACGGTAATCGTATATTCATTCATCCAGGTCATGGTATATCTGTTATATCATTCCTCAGGTCCTGGTATTTCTGTAATAGTCATTTATCAAGGTCACGGTATATCTGTAATATTCATTCAACCAGGTCATGGTATATCTGTAATATTCATTCATCCAGGTCATGGTATATCTGTAATATTCATTCAACCAGGTCATGGTATATCTGTATATTCATTCATCCAGGTCATGGTATATCTGTAATATTCATCCTCCAGGTCATGGTTAATCTGTAATAGTCATTTATCCAGGTCATGGTATATCTGTAATATTCATTCATCCAGGTCATGGTTATCTGTAAATTTCATTCATCCAGATCATGGTATTTCTGTAATATTCATTCATCCAGCTCATGGTATTTTTGTAATAGGCATTCATCCAGGTCATGGTATATCTTTAATATTCCTTCATCCAGGTCATGGTATATCTGTAAGATGCATTCATCCAGGTCATGGTATATCTGTAATATTCATTCATCCAGGTCATGGTACATCTGTAATATTCATTCATCCGGGTCATTGCATATCTGTAATAGTCATTTATCCAGGTCATACGGTATATCTGTAATATTCATTCATCCAGGTCATGGTATATCTGTAATAGTCATTCATCCAGCTCATGGTATTTCTGAAATTGGCATTCATCCAGGTCATGGTATATCTTTAATATTCCTTCATCCAGGTCCTGGTATTTCTGTAATGTCATTTATCAAGGTCACGGTATATCTTTAATATTCATTCACCAGGTCATTGTATATCTGTAATATTCATTCATCCAGGTCATGGTATATCTGTAATATTTCATTCAACCAGGTCATGGTATATCTGTATATCTTCATCCAGGTCATGGTATATCTGTAATATTCATCCATCCAGGTCATGGTATATCTGTAATAGTCATTTATCCAGGTCATGGTATATCTGTAAATATTCATTCATCCAGGTCATGTGTATCGTAATATTCATTCATCCAGTCATGGTATTTCTGTAATATTCATTCATCCAGCTCATGGTATTTTTGTAATAGCATTCATCCAGGTCATGGTATATCTTAATATTCCTTCATCCAGTCATGGTAATCTGTAGATGCATTCATCCAGTCATGGTATATCTGTAATATTCATTCATCCAGGTCATGGTAAATCTTTAATATTCATTCATCCGGTCATTGCATTCTGTAGATAGTCTTTATTCATCAGGTCATGGTATTCTGTATATTCATTCATCCAGGTCATGGTATATCTGTATATTCATTCATCCAGGTCATGGTATATCTGTAATATTCATTCATCCAGGTCATGCCATATCTGTAATAGTCATTCATCCAGGTCATGGTGTATCTGTAATATTCATTCATCCAGGTCATGGTATTTCTGTAATAGTCATTCATCCAGGTCATAGTATATCTGTGATATTCATGCATCCAGGTCATTGCATATCTGTAATAGTCATTCATCCAGGTCATGGTATATCTGTAATATTTATTCATCCAGGTCATGGTATACCTGTAATATTCATTCATCCAGGTCATGGTATATCTGTAATAGTCATTCATCCTGGTCATGGTGTATCTGTAATATTCATCCATTCAGGTCATTGTATATCTGTAATAGTCATTCATCCAGGTCATAATATTTCTGTAATATTCATTCATCCAGGTCATGGTGTATCTGTAATATTTATTCATCCAGGTCCTGGTATACATGTTATATTCATTCATCCAGGTCCTGGTATATCTGTAATATTCATTCATCCAGGTCATGGTATATCTGTAATAGTCATTCATCCAGGTCACAGTATTTCTGTAATATCCATCCAGGTCATGGTATATTTGTAATAATCATCCATCCAGGGCATGGTATTTCTATAATAGTCATTCATCCAGGTCATGGTATGTCTGTAATATTCATTCATTCATCCAGATCATGGTAAATCTGTAATATTTATTCATCCAGGTCAGTTAGACCAACTGGACTTAAGGTTTAGTTCCAGGGTACATAATTGCAAACAGATTCTTGTACAAGTCATTCTGAATTGAGAAAGCCAGTTGGATGACTAGCGAAACGTCTTCAAGAACTAAACTTTAAGTCCAGTTGATCTAACTAAATACAACAGATAATCCTTCAGAAGCAATGTTCCCTCAAAGCTGTGAGATTGTGCACACATCCCGGCAATCCTGACACACACTCTGGACACTGTATTCTAGTAAGGTATATGATGAAGTTTTGACCCAAATATCGTCTCTAATCAGAACCCCCCAGCTCCATGTTTGAAATTTCAGCAGTTAAAATCTACTGATAGAATTTAGTTAGAATTTGGATAGCCGAAAACCTTATTCTGATCCGTGGACCTGTTGGCAGTACAATCGCCATTGTGCTCATTTATCTTTAAAGGGTATCTCCACTCATATTTTCAAGGTTTGGTATCCAGTTCTATTGAAGAACGGGAGTAAAGGAGCTGTGCTTACCTTCCGTTCTTCAATAGAACAAACAGGAGACTGGTGAGAAGTTAAGAAACTTACTGTCTCGCTCTGCCCTCGGCGTGTAGTCTGACAGGTCCCGACAGACCTTGTCTTCTATGCGCATGCGCGATCTATGCGCATAGAAGACAAGGTCCGTCGGGACCTGTCAGACTAAGTGCCGGGGGAGCGAGCGAGTGGGTAAGTTTGCTAAATTCTCACCAGTCTCTTGTTTGTTCTATTGAAGAACGGAAGGTAAGGCACAGCTCCTTTACCTCCCGTTCTTCAATAGAACTGGGCTACCAAACCTTGAAAATATGAGTGGAGATACCCTTTAATTACAACTTTCAGCACGGTTTTACCACAGTTGCATTTCACCTATGTGGCTGATGCTGCTCTGATAAAAGCTACAGCAAACTATTTAAGTATTTAAAACCTTAAATAGTGCAAACTATTAAAGTGTCATATTTGTCCTTTGCGTACATCTTGCACTACAATGTTTTAGTAATAGTAATGAAAACTACATGTTCAGTGAAGGGATTATTTCTCCTAATAGTTGACCCAATAATGCCACATACTAGTGGCAAAACTGCAGGGGCCCAGCTCCCCTGCAAGTTTGGCGGCAAAGCCCCTGACACCCCCACTTCCCAGCGGCTCTGCAATCAGCTTTTTCAAACAGTAAAGATACACAGCTGTTAAGTTAGTTTAAACAGCTGATCACGGAGCCACTGGGGAGGGGTGTTTGTTATTGTTAGGAGGCTGGTGAGGGACATTATGGGGCCCTCTTTGTCTCCAGGCTCCTCTGCTGTTGCGGGACCGGTAGTTATGCAAACTTTTTTAGACTAGATCTGGATCTCAAGGTACAATATCTACTGCTAAGACATTTCCAATGCCTTCCATTTGTGATTTGTATAAAACACATGCACACTCATAAATGAAAATCAGCTACATATTTTTTTAACATAATAGCTCTAACGTTATTTTTAAATATTTTCATATTAACGTTGAATTGTGGCTATTGACGTCTTGCCGCCTTAAAGTTGGTCTCTAGCTGCGTATATCTAAAGGAACGGGCATTCATCTTCCAATTAGCCACTGCCTTTTCACCAGACACCGTACAACTTTTTGACCTCAATGTAAATTTTTTCCATCCCTCCATTAACAAATGTGGAAGTCTTTGTATTCTGGCCTGTCATGCAATATGGCAGCCGGCCATGCGATACGAAACGTATTGTAAATAAATTATGGGGAGAAGGAGCTTAGACGATATAAAAACCAAAGCCAGATTCTGTTATAAAAATGTCACAACTTAAACAAATAATATGGAACCACATTACCTATTTTAACTATTAGCGTCTTGTGTCAAAAACCATTAAAACACAGTTCATGATTTTTATTACTATATTGAAATAACATAACATTGAAATGACTATGAACTGTGAAATTAAATGCCTTATGATTTGAACATTGCTCACGATATACGTATATATGTATATATATTTATATAATTTCTGTTTGAAATCATTTTTACGCTGAGATCTTTAAAATGTAATAATTCAGAACAGATGTTCCATTTTTTTGCTTAATTGCTTGGTTCCTTAAATTTTCAACCAAAATGCGTAAGACAACATAGCGATAGATTGATAAATCTCAAACAGCTCTTAGATAAAAATTTTAAATGTTACAATCTTTATTTAAACTGACAAACGAAAAAGGATGTTTTTAATTTTATTTAAAGCTAGATTAAAATATTTCCTTAAATCTCCTTAAAGGGCGTGTCCTCCCTTACAACAAAAAAACTGGCCATTTGTCTGTTACCTGCCCCAAACCCTGACTGATATATTCAGCATTCAGCATATTATTAAATGCATCACTTATAGATACATATTTATGTATAGTTATTGCCCCCATTCCGGCAGAGTAAGTAGGCTCCTCCCTCCATGTTGCCAATCAAGCCTGTGACTGCTGACATTACAAGCAATGATTGACTGCTGATTCCCCTAGCATAAAGTAAAACCTGAAATGCTGCCTGGTGTTCTGTTACCTTTCTTTTTGCTTCTTGGCTCTTCTAGTTAGCAACTGTCAGTCATGAATGTAAAAGATGACATCACAGCCAATGACTAAATACTATTCTGCTAGCTGCCTCAAATCGTGTAAAAGCAATTAAAAAATAAAAAAGCTTGGAGAGTAGGCAAAGGGAAGGGGGCAGCATCATTTTGCTGTATTACAGATAAGCCCTATGTCTCAGCTCTCAACTATTGTAGTTTTAGGTTTTGGGGTGGGCAATAATTTATACTTATTATCTTTATTTGAGGGAAGACCATGCCCTTTAAATAGATAACTTTTTAAAATGCTGTTGCCGGATGAGTTGAAAGACATAGTTATTAAGTAACTGAATCCATTCAGGATCTTTTAAAAAGAGAAGAGTTTTCCAGCCAGTTCACCAACAGGAACTATATGCTCTTAATCCGCAGCATGTATACCTTGTAATGCAGTAGAATGTAGCAACTCAAGTAGTTTATGTTTGTTGACTCTAGAATCATTCCAAGGCTATCACAAAGAGCAGGGGAACGGAATAACCAGTAGATGACAGATTCAAGTTAGCATAATCATTTACAATTTGTGTGGTTAGAAAAGAACTTAAAAGTTGGTTGTAAACAACCAAAAGCTATGGACATAGAAAGAAGAAGTATGAGTATTGTATCTATTTATATATCTATATATATAAAATATCTATGTATCTATTTATCTATCTATATATATAAAATATATTGTGTGTGTATGTACCAAAAAAACTTCTGAATGGGTGGGACAATTTTGATGTGAATTGGAATACATACATTTCAGGAAAACAACAAACCACACATTATTCCTTTTTTAGGGGCATGAGATCTGACCTAGGGGCATATTTATAAAGGATTGTCTTTTTCGCCAAACGATTAGCGCAGCACATCGCAGCGAAAATAGCGCCATTTGGGGCTTCGTTTCGCCTTATTTATAAAAAAGCGAAAAAAACACACTTCGTGGCTGAAAAAGGCGAACGGGCGCGATAAAGAGCGAAAAGTATCGCAGCGAAAACTTAACGCATCTAAGAAGACTGCATTGCGAAAACCATTCGAAACCAGAAAAGCCCACTAGAAAATGATGTCAAGTTCAAAATGGCCACCTCACATTTACCAAGAAGTCAGCCATGTCTTATTTAGTCAATCTTCTTAGAATTTCTCAATTGGAATTCAATTTTCTTTTGCACTGCACATTCGCCTTTCTAATGCGCGTTCGCTTTTCCAAGGCATATTCCATTATAATGTGCGTTCGCCTTTCTAATGTGAGTTCGCCTTTCTAATGTGCGTTCGCTTTTCCAAGGCATATTACATTCTAATGTGCGTTCGCCTTTCTAATGTGCGTTTGCCTTTCTAATGTGCGTTCGCTTTTCCAAGGCATATTACATTCTAATGCGCGATCGCCTTTCTAATGTCGCTTTTCCAAGGCATATTACATTCTAATGCACGATCGCCCTTCTAATGCGCGTTCGCTTTTTCAAGGCATATTACCCATTAGAATGCCTTTTCGCTCAAACAATGACTTTTCACCACCTTCAGGGTCACGCTAATCTTTCGCTCTTTTTAACGCAAAAACCACCTTTCGCTCTTTTATAAATCGCGTTATGCCTTTTCGCTCCCTTTTCACTAAAATTACCATTGCGAAGTAAGGCGAAAAGGGTTTAGCGATAGCTCGCGGAAACGGTTTCGCCATTCGTTAATGCTACCTTTATAAATAGTGTTAACTGTCTTTTTGGCGAAAACCCATGCGAAAAGCGAATGCGAAAACATTTCGCTACTTTTCGCTCTTTTATAAATATGCCCCCTAGAGTCCAGCATTGGCTCAGATACCAGCAGTATAACCAAATTTGAAGGCTGGGTTCAGTCAATCCACTTACCACAGTGAGTTTGAATGGGTTGCTGGTCAGGTTTCGTTAGAAGGCTGTGGGTGCAGGTTGCAGGTAATTTAAATTTTGGGTGTGGGATCACTGCAGGTCGGATCATTGGGGAAAAATGGCCAATGACAGGTACTCTGTTAATACAGGAGAATTCCAGGGGCAAAGGGCTAAGAGTAGGCAGTATTGGTGGGAGGTGTGGAAAGGTGCAAAGTTGTGAAGATCAGACATATTTTGTGCTATTGATTGTGGTAACCTCACTAGCACTCTTTCCACACTTGGAGGAATACATCTTTGTCAAATTTTCTAAGAACCTGTCATTTGTCACCTTCTGTACCAGTTTACTGTATGTAGCAATCAGATATTCAACCAAGATGGCGAAATCTGCAGATCCAACGGAATTGCGGAAATTTAAAAAGCTCTGAACTTATGACCGAGAAAACAAAAATCGAAATTTAGAAAATTAGAAAATCGATAATTCTGATCAAAAATCAGAAAAATACTGCTTCAATTGGGTTTGAATCCGATTTTAGGATGTTTGGACCTTCGCCGTCAAAGACATGTTGCATTAGAACCAATTTTAATACCACCGTGAAGATCTCACAATGCCTTGATTCTGTGTCTACCCTAGTATTATTTCATTAGCATTTAATATTGATAATTACTGCTGCTTTAAGCTGAAACCATTTACTGTGAATCCTTAAAACTGTCCACTGTGGCATCTCATCAATGCTTTACAGGCATTTCGAGATCCAAGAAGATTAAAATATCACAGGAATAGGTAAGAAAATCCCGATGCATCAACCTTTTTTTTATCCTTTTCATATTCACGTTTTAGAAACCAATTAAAAATGTGGCAAATAGAAGGCGTTTGCCTGAGCTAATGTTTTCTAAGAGGCTAGTTCAGGCACAACAGTAGATTGTATTAATGTAAAATGTATTCCTCATCATTCTTCTCTATGAGACAGTCACAAGTGATACATCTTTTGGCAATGTCATAATAATCTAGGTCATCCCTATTGTCAACCTTCTTAAATAGTACCTGTCCTTAGTTACAATTTATGTTAAAAAAGACATTACAGTAAGCTTTTAATAGGATGAAGAATTAAACATTACGCTGTTATCTGGGGATGATATATTTTAGAATATAAATGGAAACACAAGACACATTTAATTAGTTTTTCAACAGTCAAATTGGCCTGTGGTGTTACCAATGCTCTTTACCTCGATATTTAAAGGGCATGTCCACCCCCAAAACTATAATCCCCCCAGTAATGGCCCCACCATGTAGTGTAGTGTAACCCTTACCTCACATCCCAGCTCCATAGGGTTCTCCTGTAGACCCCCCCTAAAGTCCCAAAAACTGTCCACCAGGAGGCTAGCAAGACTCTGCCTGTTACCTTGCCTCCGGTAGATATTTGCCTTGGGTACTGCAGCCCTTCTCCCCCCTCCCTCCCCCTCCCTCTCCCTCCCGTTCTACTATCCCTCCCCCTAGCACAAATCCCCCTTAATATGCTGCTCCCCCATGTCCCCCAGCCCCAACGGCATATTTTTTATTTTCCAAAAGCTCCCCAAACTCTTACTTACCTCTCCTCTTTCCTCCGCTGCACTGAATGACCGGCAGCCACGTCCGTCAGCCAATCACAGACGCGACTGCCAGTCAGTGCGGCGGAGGAACGAGGGGAGGTAAGTAAGAGTTTGGGGGGCTTTCGGAAAATAAAATATATGCGGTTGGGGCTGCCAGACATGGGGGAACATCATATTAAAAACAAAAAGGGTGGACATGCCCTTTAAAGAAAGTGAATGCTTGTATGTTATCTATCTATCTATCTATCTATATATCTATCTATTCTATCTATTATCTATCTATCCATCCATCCATCCATAGGTAGAGTGCACACTGTTTGTGAATATCTATCTATCTATCTATCTATCTATTATCTATCTATCTATCTATCTATCTATCTATCTATTATCTATCTATCTATCTACCTATCTATCTATCCATCCATCCATCCAAGTCCAGTATACAGTAAGTAATATCTAATGTTAAAATGGTAATTTCCCATTCCCCATTTTTTTTGTCAATTGGGCACCTCAAGCTACAGTTTACTGATAAAAATGATTATTCCAAACATACATGAACTTTCTGCTTTCTTAATCCTCCCTTCCCTGGTTCCCCTCCAATCCACCTGGGAACTAAAGACAGCTATGCATCTTGTTTATGTGCCAGCCTTTCTCCTCCATTCCTGCAAAGCAGTTACCCCCTCTCCATTACTTGGGGCCAATGGGATTTCAAGTTTCACCACTAGTGAGTGAGGACCTAAATGCAGTCTCACCAGATAAAGGAGCCAGGCTTTTCCATTGCAAATAGAAATACTTTTGTGACAAATACTATAGTGTTAAGCTAGGTACACACAGTACAGATTTTTGAAAGATGACAGACAGGATCTGCAAGATCCTGTCTGTCATATTTGAAAGATCGGACTACACGATACCGCAGGTTAGTTAATTTAAGTTCGCGATCGTAAATGTACAAGACCGAACGTTCATTAATTAACGAACGTTCGATCGAAGAATACCGTGCGGTAATAACCTACCGCAATGGTACTCTATGGGGATCAACAATCTACGATTTCGTTATCGTAGATTTACGATCGGTATCGTAAATTAACGATTGGTTTAACAATCGTAAATTTACAATACCGACCATCCTTAGGACCAACTGCTCTTATTTTGTATTATCTGTACATAGATATAAATACACCGTGCAGACAATAATAATATTGTAAAAATTGCTAATTACTAGAAAAGGACCTGAACCTGTTTTCAATTTTACAGATCTGCCAGAACCCAGGCTTTTTTTGGCATAGAGATGGACAAACTCACGATTGTGTAGTAAAATTGAACCAGCAATCAAATAATGCAAAAAGTAGAGGAAACCCATGAACAACCAATGAGATTGATGGGGAATCTCCCTATGTCCACTTACACCACTAGGATTACCTCCATACCATGGACTGAAATACGCTGCAGACTAGACCCATAATGTTTGTCACTACTCTAACTTGGTAGGATACTTTAGTTAAACCCTATTTTAGGTATTATTTGGACTGTAATTTGCTAAAGGGGTAACCAAGGGAGCTGGAAAAAAAAGCTCAACCCAACTGTATTACCATTTAACACATTTTAAACAAAAAGTCAGTATTGCACTTTCCGCTTATCCTAGCATAACACCCCACTTACAGTTCCTTCGCTGTTAATGATTTGTACAATCCTTACATTGCTGCACCAAACAAAGTAATGAGTGCCTAGTTTGAGCCTCGAACTCCCAGCAGAAGAACTTTGTCATTCACACCAGTAACGTGATGATAGGACCTTCCTTTCAGCTCAAAAGAACTCTCTCATACAGTGGCCATGTTAAATTAAATTTGCAAATATATAAATATTCTCTTTGACAGGTATACATTAAACAGCTAATTCTGAAACACCAGAAACACTTTCATTTATAATGACATCACATGACTTTGGAGTCATGTTTGGAGAACTATGGAGATCATTCCGCAAAAGCAAAAAAGTTAAACTATGAAATGATTGCAGTGTTCTCAAGACATGAGAGTATCAGGATATTTAGGATTTAGATGAATATGTACAGAGGCAGATCCTTAAAAAAGAACAATATATGTTTTATTTATACAATGTGACAAGGCTACACACAGGGCAGAAAGATCTACAAATAAATCCATATATATATGATTGCACTTCCCAAAAAAGGTACTTGCCCAGGTGCTGTCTCCAAAGTAATACAAGCATACTAGATAAAGACGCACCCCAAGGACTCCACCATATAACAAACAACTTCTGCTTTATTGAGCCGACATGTTTCTGCCTTATTTAGGCCGTCATCAGGACTAACAAACAGTCAAAATGGATCCCCTAAATACCCACATCACTGACACTCCCACCCAAGAATACCCCATACCTATTGCAACCCATAATAGCACCAAAGCGAATAATTTTGCAATCTCCATATCATAAATATCAACAAATCTCCACAATATATATATTGAATAGACTACACTATTTCCAAATTTTTTTTGTATGTGCTAAAAAATCTGCAGCATCCAATGAGGCTTCAAACTGCAGTAAACCAGTAAAAAGCTGACATTTGATTGGTTGGTGCAGGTTAATAGCACATGCAAGCATTTTCACCTTTTATTTTCTAAAAGGAAAACAAAAGACAAAATAACCTCCTCTCCCCTATGCTGTACCTACATTGAAACACTTGGTCCTTACCCCTAGTTTGGTCTGGTTCAAGCTGTACGCTCAAGGGCGAGGGCATAGCATTTTAGATCCACACCCTAGATTTAGCTTCGGATAGGTGGATTACTTTGGTGTTTAATTCCCCCTTTTAATTTCATTGTTTTAAAAAAAAATGTTAAATATCATTTCAATTGCAATGTCTGCCCTATTCCTTTAATTTTGGTATCCTGTGGTAAAGTTCTTTAACCTGGTTTTCTCCAGTTTCTGTGCACATCTTGCAGAGAATCCTGAGCATGTCTCTTTTCCATCACTAAGAGTTTGGAGATTTCTTTTTCATTTAACCTTATATTATGTTAAATAAAGCAATACGGACTCAAATATATTTTTCCCACTTTCTGGTTAAACAGATACGAATATTGTACCCTGAGAAATTCTTCTATTATGATGTTTTTTGGATTAGCAACGCCTTAGGCCTAAAACATGTCAGTATTTCATGTGTCCCATGGTGAATTAAATACATTTTGCAACTTTGGAAATTAATAATTTGAAGTTCTTAGAATGATTATAACGGCCTGAGGGCTAGAACATGTTTGTTTTTAAAGGTTTCCACCTAGGAGTAGGTAAAGGTTGAGAGTCTGGCAATAGAACTGAGCGGCTGTGACTATGAATAATGTATATAAACTGCACGCGTGTCCATGTGGATTAGATGTATTTATTTATAACACTTCAATTCCTGGACAGATTTAGACTTTGGAATAGAAGGAATTTGCTATAAGCCTTCAAACTCAAACAGGGTTTATCTGGTCAGAATAAAAAGCAGCAAATGCGTGGTACAGTAAATATAATGTACATTCTTTCTTCAGCTACACAATTTGGAACCTATTAACAGTGAGGGACAAGTTAAAGGGGCAGTAAAGCAAAGCATCAACAGGGCAATGTACGTCCTATGCTGGCAGAATTATATAGATATAGCAGCTCTCCATGCATTGCAAACTGGAGTTTAATAATTGTAAGACTTTAACACTAATCATATCTGGAGAATTACGCAAGTTTAGATTATTTGAATATTCATATGGGCATCATCCTCTGTAATTAAGTCAACTTATAGGCAAACTTTAAATGGTTTCTGAAAGAAATAGAGCACTGGATAATAAATAAAATCATATGCACAGTGTCCTTAATTTTAGATTTTGGAAAATAGAAATTTCTAGAAATTTAGTAAATTTAGTATTATACTACGCAGAATGTCAAAGCAGAAAGTGCATGAAGTTTCCGGTACTGGACAGTGTTTTATAAAGATTTGGGCATTGACCATTTCCTAAGTCCCTAAACCATTTACAGTAAGTTACCATTGCAATTTATACCTTAATATTGGGTTGAACTTTTGGATGACGTTTTGTGTCCACTTGTGGATTTTCGAATCTTTTGATTTCCCCTCCAAAAATCCGCTAATCTGCAAGCGGAACTGATTTCAGTGAGTTCGGCCATCTCTAATCCATACTGTCAGGCTCTCTCACTTACCTGCTTCGCGCTCCCGCGGCGGATCTTCTCAGTGGCACCAGGGATCTTCGTAGTTGGCCGTGGGTGATGTCATCACTCTGTGGCCGGCATCTTCAGGCACGTGCTTGGTCTTCTCGCGTGGCGGCCCGGCTGTCTTCTGGTTCCTGTGCGAGGGCACCTCTCCCTATTTTCTTCGCTCCTGCAGACACTGATTGGGTGGAGCAGATTCCATCAGACTCGAGTCTCTACATTATCTTTTGGTTCCTCAGCCTTATTTAAACCTTGTCGGGTTAATTAGCCCTTGCCTGTTATAGTTTTGGTATAGCCAAGCTAGTGGTCCCTGCTATTAGCTCTAGTAGCCATATCTAGTCCTAGTAGCCTAGTCTTGTTCTTGTCATATTTTCATTGTTCTTCTCATTGTTCATTGTTATCCTATATTATTGTCTTTTCTTGTCTTCCAGTTCCTGTCCTGCTCCATTGGTGTTCCGGTTTTCCAGAGTATACCCGGGCCCAGCGTCTATACCTTGCGCTCTAAGTCCTGGGGGTAACCGTGTACAGCGGGGCACGACAAGTCTCCTGACGATTGGGGGCTTGTCTATAGGTGAAGACCGTGGCTGTAGATTGGGGCGCTGAAGGTACTTGGGGACTCACACATACTACGCCTGCCACAACAATGCCTCAATAAAGTCAAGAAGATATTTACTACAAAGCCAACACTATACAAATATGTTACTATTATTTCATCTCTCTAAAGTCTGGATATATATAAATATCTACTAAAACGTTAGAAAAATAGTTTATGAAACTCTAAAGTACAATTGATCACATTCCAAGAATCACACCAGCTTCTACACAAGAAAATGTGTTTGTTCAAATTTAAAGAAACCCCTTTTAGCATTTCCATGTGACTTTAATTCGATGGAAATTATGAAGCCATATCATTGGAAATCAAAGAATATGGAAAAACTCGACCACAAATCTTTGTCTGCAAAAGAAACGATGAAAAACAGTTTGTTTGGGCTGGTTTCCAATAGAGTTTTATGTCTTTTATCCATATAAATGTAGATCCAGGTAAAATATTTGCATATAATTCCATATGGGCTTTACTGGTTTAATTAATGAATTAAAATAACTTTTATTTTTCATTTCTTGTGCCCCTGGTTTTCTGGTTTTCTGTTGTTAAGCAGTACATTTGCCAAGTCTGGCTTTGAATTTTTTTATTGTTCCACCTGCATCCAAGTTTAACAAAAACACTGCTCTTGACATTTGAGCCATACCATTCCCATGAATGGGGGGATTTTGATCAATAGTCATTCTAACCAATTACTCACCATATAAATTAACTCTTGTTTGGATGGAAATATTAAATTGAAGAATATTACAGCAAAAATCCTTATTGTCAGTTGTCTATACAGTTTATAGTATATAGTTTATAGTATTTGAGGTTGAATAAAGACATACGTCCATCCAGTCCAACCCATCTAGTAATATCCTCATTTCCTGCCTAACTATTGATCCAGAGGAAGGCAAAAAAACCCCCACCAAATTTATGAAGGGGGGGAAAATTCCTTCCTGACTCCAAGTGGCAATCGGAAATTTCCCTGTATCAACTTTATGTATCAATACCAGTAACTTGCAACATTCCTTGTTTGCAGAAACTCGCTTTTTTTTTAAATTGACCAATAAACCTGCCATAACAACGTCCACTGGAAGACAGTTCCATAGCTTTCCGAACTTGAAGCCTAAACATTTTTTCTTCAAGTCTTAAGGGATGTCCACGTGTCCTCTGACATATTCTATTGGTGAACAATGCCCCAGATAGTTTATTGTATGGCCCGTTAATGTATTTATACACAGTAATCATACTCCAGCGTACATAATTGTAACTTTTCCATTCTCTCTTTATATTCAAGCTCCCCCAATCCCCTTATTAATTTAGTTGCCCTTCTCTGAACCCTTTCCATTTCAAAGATGTCCTTTTTGTACACAGGATTCCAAAATTGCACTGCATATTACAAATGAGGCCTTACCGATGCTTTGTAAAGAGGGAGAAATACATTTTCCTCCCTTGAATACATACCTCTCTTTATACAAGACAATACCATGCTGGCTCTGGCTGTTGCCGCCTGGCACTGCTTGCTACCTTAAAGTTTGTTATCCACCAAAACTCCAAGATCCCTTTCCAACAGGGATTCACTTACCATAGAGCCATTTATAGTATAAGTAGCACAAGGATTTTTAAGTCCAAAATGCATCACCTTACATTTATCAACATTGAATCTCATCTGCCACTTAGCAGCCCAATGTGACAATCTATTTAGATCCCCCTGCAACGATTGCACATCCTCTGAAGTTTTTAATGGTCGACAAAGTTTTGTGTTGTCAGCAAACACAGAAACCTTGCTGACAATACCCACTTCCAAATCATTAATAAATAGATTAAATAGAAGAAATAAATGTTGATAACTTAAAATTCATAATTGCTCTTATTTAAGAATTCTACAATTTATTACACATTTATATACAATAAAGATGTCTGTAATTTCCTTACAAAACTAGTTTCTGACATAATCTTCCTAAGTTCTGCTGAAACATTGTGTGTTAATTGGTTGATATTTTGCTACCTGCAATTGCAAGGAGGAATTTTGGTGTTGATGGTGAGTGAGATTTTTACATCAATATCTTGTTGGTAAATTTCACCATCGAGTTCTAAAACAAAATTTACCCAAATATCAGGAACCCATCAGCGGAAACAGATCCTTATGGGTTTAGACATCTGTAGTGCACAATTCCCAGCCCTGACAGGGCCAGAATTGGGAAAGCTGGTTGGCATCGGTGCCAGGTGAACTAATCGTGATTGATCAGTAACCATTGAAGGTTCTGAGTAATGGTCCTTTCCCACCGATGTGTAAAGTCTTTTATTTGCAAAAATTAGTAAACCTATAAATGAGCTTGTTAACAGTCTTTGACTCACAGATTAGTTGGGACATGGTATTCCGTGTTATAATTAGTGCAAAGTGAGGCGAACATGCCAGTTAGGTGACAATATGTGTTGACTCTGCTTAAATGCCAGTAGAAAATTAGAAATCAGGGACAATGAAGAAAATGAAGCTTTAGTTGTAGTTTACTGTATCTTTGGCATGGGGTCAGTAATCTGACACCCAGTGCAGTTTAGCAAATCAGTCTTGCCCACCATAGGAAGCCGTGGAACCTACAATAGGGTAAATGATGGCAATGTACTGTAAATAAATTTATACTAATGGAAGTATTATGATTTACCCATCACACAATATTTAGGAATTGTAACATTTTCCTTCAGTTCTGAAGATAAGATTTGGTGTGCATTCTCAATTCAGGTCAATAGTGATGAAGCTGCGGGGACATGCAACCTTATTGCGCAATGTCAGCTCATGGAAAATCAATGTCTAAGTTGTCTTTTAGACGATCAGTCATTAATGCATAACATGGTAGATTTTTACCAGAACTAGTGATGGACACAAAACTGAACTCGAACCTGAGTTCGAGACGAACTTTATGAGTTGTAACAAACTCGAACTATTTGAATTAGTTTGTTTTTTCAGATTCACGGCTGTATTTTTGATAATTATCGAAAAATCGAGAATTATTGCATTTACGAACTGTTTGCTTACCCTATAATGTATCGTTCGCTAACCCTCGAAGGTATTGTTCGGCTATGGTAACCCTAGAAATTGTATGGATCATTTTCACTAACCCTAGAATGTATCATTAGCTAACCCTTTGAATGTAGCCTTTGGTTTTGGTAACCCTCAAATTTATGGTTCTATTTTCGCTAACCCCCAAAAGTAACCCTCGAATGTAGCTTGTGCAAAACCCGACAAATGCCCGCTCGTGTTTAAGAAGTGTTTAAAAAAGTTTTAGTGGCATGTTCCCCAGACCATTTCCCAGGTGCCACAGCCATTTACAGTAAGTTACCATTGCTAGTTTAGCTGTAAATCATTTTTCAAACTTTCACCCCCTCTTTGTCTTTAATTGGTCCGAATTCAAACTTTCGAACTCTCGAATTTTTACTGAAGTTCGAAAGTTCGAAAATGGACAGAACTTTATGAAGTTCGGCCATCTCTAACCAGAACAGAGAGACTAACTCCATACAGCTTGGCCACATGACCTGCATTATCTGCAGCTTTGGGTCCTGTGTTGGTGAGACAAACTAAATCCAACTGGCCAATGCTAAGATCATTTACTTTAAAATGTAGAAACACAGAAAATGTAAAAGTATCCTTTTTTTAAATGTTTATTTTATATTTGTGCTTTCTACCAAAATACAATAAGTGCTCTCATCCTGTCACATATGGACTACTGCAATCTTGTACTGATTACTGAATTACCTTTCTGCTTCCCATCTTTTCCTTTTCTCTGAAGGAAGAACATACAGGCTTATTCAATAAGAGGTGTTACTTTTTTACTGGTCTACTACAGTTAGAAAACACTTAATAACTATTAAAAACAAGGGCTAAATTTTGCACTGATTAAGGCCCAAATCTCTAATCTGATTTTGGGGGAACTATCTTGCTTCCAACCTCTTTGTTAACCTCTCAGCATCGTATATATAGTGAATTGATTTGACACTAAAGTAGTCAGCACTTTCTATCCTTACCTTTGTATCTGGATGTTATCCATTGAGATTTTTAGGTCTCCACGGAAGGGTCTTTTCTTACCTTAAGTTTTATGGTCTTCAAGCACATTTAATATGTGAATATACTTATCTATGTATTTATTACTTACACATATTTATATCATTTTATGTACTACAATATTGTACAGAGCTGCATTTTTATACCAGGACTGTAAAGTCAATATAATGAGCCTTGGTTCTTTAATACCTGCAAATATTCTGTCTTGTTTGTTTTAAATACCAAAAGGAAATTTTTGTTTCCCTGATTATGTCGCATTATTAAACATTATAGAGTCCCCATACTTCTGTTTAGACCCTTCTTTGGCCTGATGCCACTGTCCCCTTAAGTAAAAGTTATTTTCTCAAAAGGATTCTTCCTTTTTATTCTATAATTCCACAAAAAAGCAGTTTGGTATCAAAAAAGAAAACTCCTAAGTTCCATATGTGAGCATCTATTTGTGGTACAACAGGATGAAGTTGCGATGTCTCTAAATTTTAAAAAGGGGTGGAATGGTGCCAACACCAGATGGCATCACAGTCCCTGCAGATTTCTCAAAAGGGAAAAAAGTCAAAGAACAGTCAACTCTCCTGCTAACCTCTTGGATGAAGAACAACTGGGACCGAGACGCAACAATGTCAACGGGTGACCCCCCCACCGACTGCACAAAAACACAGCACATTTCACATCTAGTAGCAAGGAGGGGGTTCCCTCAAGCGCCTATAAATATTAATACCTTTCATGCCTGGCAGTCTGAAGACTTTAAATAAAAAAGAATAGATTCACTTTTTTTGGCACCAAATGACTTAGTAAATGTTTATTTGTGAGACTATATAAGAATGTAGCAAGTCTACGCCATGTTTATTAACATGTTATTTTTACATAGAAGGAGCACTGATTGATGTTAATGCAAAAACTTTCAGGGAGATTCAATACAGGGAAAAATAAGGGCGAAACCTACGTAACCCGGGGTTAATGTGGGTTTCACGTGGAAAATACTGCAGCGCTGCAAATATAACATCAGTTAAGTTTTACGTTACCTCGTAGCTCGGAACTTAACGTGGTATTGTAGGGAACTTTAAAGTCAAGCAAAGCCCTGCTTCTTTCTGTGATACCGTGATGCAATACTGGGCAGAATCTTGTTTTTTTTAATTCGTAATAAATAACGAAAAATTATGCCGCTTGGATTTTCTATATTGAATCGTTTGTGTAGATTTTTTTTTTTTACTTTTCTAAACATTTACGATGAAATTCCACTTGATTAAATTTGGGGGCTGGCAATTAAATTGATAGATGGCTTGCTTCCTTCATTTCCAGGCCTTTCAGCCTCAACAGGAAGGCTCCTCTCCCAAGCTGCAGGACATTGTCAGAGAAAGTCGCATGGCACATCTCAGGAAGTTTGTGCAGGAGCAGAAAGGTTCTTCCCTGGATGCAGGAAGTTTCAAAATTTGTGCAGGCCTTGCGTAGTTATTATTACAACTACTACTTATACAGGCTGATAGTTATAGAATTTTCATTTTAAACACTTTACAGCATCTTCCTTTATCAGTATTTACTGAATTTGTTTATTCTAAACATATTCTGCAATAATTTTTAGGAATTGCAGCTTGGGGAAAATAGTGTGAGGATATATAAGACTGTGGTGGCAGCTGAAAAAAAGGCAATTTTTGTGGTTGAATGGCTTAACACTTCCAGTTACGGAGAAAGACAATAATGCGTTGAAGTCCAGTTTCGACTCTAATCCGGTTCCGGCAGAATTCTCTGATTTATGGATTGTGGAACGTTTCAATAATTATCGACTTTTCAAAATGTAATATTTGGTAATTATTGAACATGCAGGCCGTTACCGAGAAATATTAATTACGTGAACCATTGATTCCGAATATGGGAGAAATAGCAATTGCCCAAGCCCTCTATTGCGAATATTCCAAAAAAATTCAAAAAATTTGGTTTCAGAATGGAACTTGCCAGTTTTGAACATCTCTAATAATTAGTCTCAATAGATTAATCATGCTGCTGGAAGTTGCTGGATCAGAAGATTTAGGGGCATATTTATTAAAAAATTGTTATGTTTTGCGTTTCAGCAGATCATATTCATAAATTGGAGAAAAGTGTTGTTGATGTTAAAGGGCAACTAAAGCAACAGAACAAAACTGAACCAGAAGTCAGGACACCTTGATATAAAACCAGTAATCTGTGTCTTACCTCTCATTTTGATACAGGCACTGGGAAATTTACCTAAATAACATATGGTTTGTGCCTTACTTCACAGCATTCTAGTATCACACAGTTTGGTCAACGACCATGTTCTGCACATGCTCAGTCCTTAGCTATGGCACAAACTTGTTACAGTTGGTCACACCCATTAATAATATCTAGCCAATCCTTTTATAGGACAGATAAAACAAGGAAGCATGTGACTGAGGTCAGGAGGTGTGGTCTGACACTGCACATACACAAAGATACTTCATCCAGTTCTTAACAGGCATGATTTACTTTAACAGAGTTTACTAAAGTGGCATTTTATAGTTTATTGGTGTTTTTAGGGGGGTTATTTTCAGATTCTGGAGTATAAAAAATTGGGTTTAGTTCTCCTTTAAGTTAATCCTAAGAGACCATAAGGCAGAAATTCATCCAGCTCATTAATAGTAAGAATTACAATAATATACTTTCTTGTTATCAGATGTAACAGTTTTTCAGAATGTTTGTGTTTACTGGGTATGAAGCCTTTTTGGGGTTTTTTTTATATGAATTTCTGTCTATTTATTTTTGTCTGGTTCCTATTTCAGGGTTAAATGTTCTGTTTTCCAAGATCCAGACAATGAATGGAATGGAGTATCCATTCCTTTCTTTACAGCTCTATTTAACTCGGGCTACGGTCATTACATAAGGTTTCTACAGTTGGATGTTATCCCAGACATAGTCAGACTTAGACTCTTACAACTTTGTCTGCCTATAGTTGCTAATGCTTAACTTGTATTTAAAAGTTATTAATAGACCGTAAAAGTACCAGTTATATCGAGTTATATCAAGTATTAAATAACACTCAGGCTTATTTGAAGCAACACATCTCGCAGAAAGAGGGATTGCAGGCCAGCAGAACGCACCTGGTAATTATATCGTTTTCTAGCTTTACCATTTGCCAAAAGTTAAATTTAATAAATAAACTCACATCACCATGGACTCAGAGTGACTGTAAAATGCTTGGCAGTTAATGGAAAATGTACATTTCTATCCCTTTTTTTCTTTTTTGAGGTATTTTAGATTTTTGCATTGGTGCCAAAGGTTTTCATAGGATTTCTTCTGTTTTGCTTTTATTCGTTTTTTTTCTCGTAAGCCTTGGAAATGGATAATAAAAGGAAAGAGAGCCAACTAACTTTGTGTTTGTTATGGGTTATCTAAAATAGGATAAACAATGCATCTGGACAGGGCGCTAGGGGAAGTTAATGCTTCCTAGGTTATCTTTTATTACATTAGCCTTGTACGTAGTCAGGATTTTATAAATCTATTATATTTTATGTTTGGGAAGATAATTTACATTTATGCATTTCCGATACCTTTAATTTGCAAAGTCCAGTTTTATTAGAGGCAGGGGAGACAACATTTAATAATACGTGCACCGTTCATCCAATAAAGCTTCAATTGGTAGATTGGTATTGTAGTATTATAGTCACAGGCTTGCAGGTATCAACTATTCAAAGACAATAACTTATTAATTTGGGTGCTTCTAATTTTCATACTTCTTTGTTTCTTTTCTATTCTCCTTCTTCTCTTCCACCGATTTTATGGACTGTATCACCTCCAACGGTTACAGACAAAAAATGTGTGCAGGGTATATCGGAAAGTGTGATTCTAACTAAGCAGTCAGTGGACACATTTCCAAGTTATTGGTGAATTTCTGGCAATTTTTTCACCCACAGACTTGAATGGACGTGTGTCACAAGTGTAGTCCACAATGTTTACCTCTCTCCGAATTGCATTTGGCTGTGTCTCAGATATAATCGGCATTGATTACCCATCTCTTGATTGATGTGATGTTTGTCTGAGGAAGAAGCCACACTGGCTTCGAAACGTCACAAATAAAATTGTGTTGCACTTAAGACTGGAGTGCCCAACGAGTTTGTTACTTTGTTAAATACTTATTTCTGCTGGCTACAGACGGCGGAGCACCCAGCATTTGAACATATGATATTTGACTGTTTAGATGTGCAAGATCCTCAACCACTACACTCTGCATCCCTTGATTACATTCAGCTGTATCATAGATTTAATCAACGTTGATTACCTCTCTCTTGATTACATTCAGCTGTATCATAGACATAATCAATGATGGTTACCACTGGTTGATTAGATACAGTTGATTGGATGGTACTCTAACTTACACTCACATACAACTTCAAAATGTCACAAAATTATAAAATAAAAGCACAATAATAAAAATACACTTTTACTCAGAGAAATGTTTAAAATGTACATGCCCTCTTTCAACACAGTAAAAATTTTACAACACACAAACACAATCTGTAGCCACCAATTAGAAAATACCTTTTAACTAGTCTACTCTGGTTAGAAAAAAAATCTGTTGGTTGTTGCAGTTAAATAGCACGGAAAAACTTTTGTACCTTTATTAAATAAGTCCTTAAGGGCCCTATTTATAAAAGATCGGTATCGTTATCATAAAATACTGATCGTTATCGTAAAATAACGACCGTTTTTTACCGATAACGACCGTTATTTACCGATAACGACCGGTATTTATCGGTAAAAAAACGGTCGTTATTTTACGATAACGATCGGTATTTTACGATAACGATACCGATCTTTTATAAATAGGGCCCTAAGTGGGGTGCAGTTTCATCCTGTAGCAGGAAGCATATTTATAAATTTCAAGATGAACTAAAGCAATTTGTAACTAGTGGATTGTCTGGTTAGCCAGCAAGTCGTATAGCTATTTCTTACAGCAGCCAGGTTGGTAGTTTGCAAAAATAAATTTATAATTCTCTTTGGCCATGCTTCTTTTGATATCACTGCACTGCTTATTAACTTATCTTAAAGACCAACGGTATTGTCTAAGCTCAGCCTCCACCTTAATCTGGGACCTGTCCAATGGAAAGAAGCTCTTCTTGCAGAATGTGTCTTACCATTGGTTAGACCCAGGGCCAAAAGAGGGGTTGAGCAACAACCTTACATTTGGCCCTTAATCTTTCAGATTTATTATGTTTACTACTATATTTGGAAAGTTTAAAGGGCAAGTCAACCCTAAAAAAAGTTTGCTTTAAATCCACCCCCAAACCTAGGTTCTGAAATATGCTTAAGTTTCAAAGATTCCTTTATAGGGACTTACCTAACCCGGTCCCTCGCCGCCTGGGCGCAGCCCCCTGCTCCTGTTTCAAACAAAAACAGGAGCAGAGGGTTACTGCGCTGACAGCCACTCTTCTTCTGGTTATGGCTGTCAGGTGAATGGGTGTGATGTCACCTCTCACCTTAACTGACAGCCGCAACCAGAAAGTGGAGTGGCTCTCACCAGTAGGAGCAGCGAAGGAACCGGGTCAGGTAAGGAGGTTCTGGGGCATCTATGAAACGTAAAAATATTGTGAAACCTAGGTTTGGGGGGGGGCTGTTAATCATTATTAAGCTCAGTTTATTTTAAGGTGGACATGCCTTTTAAGGCAGTAATCATGGGGTTTAGTTTCCATTCAAGTGTTTCAGGCCTGTTCAAGGGGAACTGTGGTCCAAAAATGACTTTAGGTAAATTGATAGGAATTGCTCCCCTGAGAATTTTTGCAATTTATTTCCATTGTTTATTTTGCATAATTTTGAAGATATTTACATCTTTGTGTGTGATATGGCAGCAGCATCACCAGGTCCCCTGTACTTCCTGCTTCCTGCTCTGAAACTGTCAGTCAATCTGTCCTGTGTCTCCTCCTCCCCTTTGCAGCCCCCCTGGCCCCTCTGACTCATGGACCCCATGGTCCCTCTAGTTGCAGGCCCCTCATGACCCATTATCTTACAGCCCCATGTGGCCCTGCCCACTCACAGGTGTTGTGGCTCTGCCCACTTGTGGGTGCCTAAGCCCCACCCACTCATGGGTGCCTAATCCCCGCCCACTTATGGGTGCATAAGCCCCGCCCACTCGCGGGTGCCATGAGTTACTCAGACCCCCCTACAGAAAACTCTGTGGAATCAGCCTTTTCAGACTCTTCCTGAAAAGGCTGTTTTCACACAGTGAAAGAGAAGGGCTGTAAATTCCCTTACCTTCTCTGTCAGGACTTCACACAGCAGAGAGGAGGAGGGACATCCTGTCTCCCTCACACACTGAGGGAGTCTGAGGCTGTGCTCGCCGGCGGCACTGTGCAGGAGAAGCCCCAGGAATGTCACAAGTCAGCCTCCCATCCATTAACTTTCTGGTCAGTCATTTCTGTATATCTTGGGTTGTGAAGCACATAGAGAGGTGGTTGATGGCTCATTTTAAAGGTAGGAAACTGGCCTTTTGTTTAAACTTAACTTGTTTGGAGACCACAGTTCCCTTCTTTTAGTAGGAAAGAATATTTATTTGATATAGTTTTTTCCCCAGCCACTAGTAGAAGCTGGATTTTCAGCCATTTAATGTGGACATTCTTAGAAACAACATGTAATAAACAGTCCCTTTTAGAAATATCCCATTCGTTTTTTTAGAAACAGTACAAAATGTAACTCTTGAGTTTGAATATTGTAAATGTCTAGGGGAAAAAATCTCATCATCACATCTAACACCCCCTCCTCTTTTGGTGTTTTACATCTTTATTATACTAAAACACTTCAGACGTTTTTTTCTTTGACAACCAAAGCAACCAGTTTGAATAATAAGCATCCATAAGCCATTTGATTATCTAAGCAAGAGTAATTAGTGCCATCCATTTCAATAGCCCATGATTCAAAATTCACAAGAGATGTTTTAGGAACATCTGCTGAAAATCTCTGATAACCTGATTTCTAATGCGTTTAATTTATTTCTTCCCCCCCCCAAACTAGTTAAACAAGTGAGCTTTACCAGAGCCTGGGTATAAATTTTTAATTATGAATGAAGTGTTGCATGGTGCATTATTAATATTTGTCAACAATCTCAAATGCATTGGTGCAGAAGCCCACAGTGTGGCACGGCTCCATTAAGAAAAGTCGTAATTGGCTTCACATTTGCCATTAGGGTTCCAGCTGTCTCATGTTGCTATGTGAATTTTGCTATTTATGATTTACATGTCTTTGGAATCTTGTGTGTAGTGTAGTGACACCGTTAACCATTTCAGTGCTCAAAAGGTTTTAAATGGGGGCACCCGACCTTCTTTCCCTTTTTCATTTCCCATTGTTGGCAATTTTGTACATACAGGGAGGTTGAATGATTAAAATCATAAGGAAATTCTGATGAGATTCTTTGAGGTTCTTTGTTCACAAACAATAAAGTGACCAGAGGAAATGTGATGCTGGTGATTCTGGAAGAAACTAGAGGGCTGTCCAATAGAGATGTCCGAACTTCGCAAAATCTGGTCCGCTCGAGGATCCGCAAATTTTCGGAAAAATTTGAAAATTTGAAAATCCGCAAGCGGACCCATAAAAATGAAAAAAATCCTCGAAAATATGAGAAATCCTTGTAATTTCGAAAATTTTCGAAAATACGTATTTTCGAGAAATCCTTGTAATTTCGAAAATTTTCAAAAATACGAGAAATCCGCGGTTCGGAAGTTCGGAAGGCGGAAAATCTGCCGTTCGCGAACGGGATAAATCCGCGGCGGATCCAGGTTCGGATCCGCGAACCGGCCATCCCTACTGTCCAACAGTATGGTCCATCTACATTTGGAATTTAATTCCAAAATTTATGCAAGGAAGAAAGAAGGTTTAGCATCTAGGAATGTTTATATTTTCTGAACATTCCGTATAAGAACCCCCTTCTCACTATAGTCAGGGTAACAAAGATGGACAGGTTGGAGCCACAGCAACTATGGATGGTCCGTAGAAAAATTTGATGGCATTGGCTTGTAGGCAAGGTATGTGCATAACATCAATGGTAAATGTCCCCTAACTGCGGGAGGCTGTGTGATGTCACCATCAATGTCACGCTTGTGGGTTCTGAAGTTATCTAATTATTTATAAAATTCACATTCTGATAAATGATTTATTTAATATTTGAGTTGTAAAATCCATGCACAATTTCATCATTTCATCTGCATTTTTTGTGTTTTGAAAATTTTAAAACTTTGAAAATTCTTCAGCTTAGAAATCCATTACATCTGATTGCTCTTAAGACTTTCCAAAAAGTACTTGGGAGATTATGTGATTTTTCCCAGCAGTGCAGGGATCTTTTCTGGTAACATTTCAGTTATTCCTCAATGCCAGTGACAGAAGCTCCCTTTGCTGGATTTCAGCTAATATCTTTAGGCATTAGTTCTGCTTTAAAGTGGGTTACACAGTTAGTCGGCCATTTCTCAGCGATAACAAATTTCAGAAATCTCCAAGGCCAGCTCCAGGCAGTCCGCTGATTCATGGCAGAGATCGAAACAACCACAATCAAAGTTACAGTTACAGTTACAATCGTTGTTGTTCTGGTCCTCGTCAGAGGTCTGAAAATATCGATGAAAAGGGCAACACAGATTTGTTAGTGTGTGGCCACATGTGTCTGGCAACATGAGCAGAAAGTCACAGAAGTTACAGAACAAGCAAGTCAGGATCAAGGAGGCGCATTCACCTGAAACACAATAAAAATTAAATGAAACTTTTAAGGAACAGTTCAGTGGAAATTATCAATATTTGTTAAATTGTTAGTTTGTGTAATGCATACTTAGTTATTCTACATATTCTCTCCCATTTTGAAAATTCAGTTAAATTCATACCCTTTGCTGTTCTCTGCTGTTGACATTAGTGAGCTGACATTTCAGGTTCTAACAGTCCTTCTTCTTCCCAGGATGCACCACATCCTTGGAATGTTCCTAACAGTAATTTCTACTGATTGGCTGTTGGGTGGGTCAAACATGCTCAGATCTCTACTGAGCAACTGAATCAACCCAGGCGCTGGGACAAGGGCAAGACCATAACGGTCTCTACTAGGGGTCCTGCAAACAGGAAGTCAGTATTTCGGAAGCATTTATTTATACCCAGACAAAATGCTGAATGGACAGGTTAAGGTCATTAGGATGAAAAAAATACTGCTCTTTTTTCTGAAAAGTATATGTGTTTGCACTGAACTTCCCCTTTAATTTAGAGCAGATACAAACATGACATTATAGTAATGGTTTAGACTTCTCATTAGTGCCAGTTTATTGCAAATAATAGGCATTTTTTTTTTCCATACCTTAAAATGTAAGACCACCTATTAACCCACAGTATTAAATAGGCCTGATATTGCAGATTTATTTTGTCAGTCTCCTGCAGGGCTTTTGGCATGTACTGTAGTGGACAAAGATCCATTTTCATATAAAGAGCATATCAACAATACATGAAATCCATTTAAAGAGACTGGTCTACCAAAAAGGTTAAAGCTGCATTCACTACTCTGTGCTGTTCATGTTTGCTGTCTGTATAACTCTAATTCTAAAATGATGTATATTTACTCACAGCTCTTGATCATTATCAGGATCTTTCTCCAGCCCTTACCATTTGATGACTGAGAAAGTCTTTCCTGGTCTTGTGGTTTAGTCTGTCTAAACACAAATCCTTTCCCCATATGTTTCTCTGTATGTTCAGTATTCTTAACAAGCCTTATAAGATGCTCTGATGGTCATTTATCTCTACTTATGTTTGAATTCATGGCTCAGTGTTGAAAGACATCACTACTAACCACCGAGACACCAAGCCACCAGTGGCGTAACAATACTGTACATTTATGACCACAGCCGTACAAATACCCTGGGTTTTTAAATACAGCTCATAGGGCCATATTTATATAGGGCAATTTAGCGAACATTTACTGTACATTATCAGTAATGCGAACATTTACTGTACATTATCAGTAATGTATGGCTGTGGTCGTACATTTACTGTACATTATCAGTAATGTATGGCTGTGGTCGTACATTTACTGTACATTATCAGTAATGTATGGCTGTGGTCGTACATTTACTGTACATTATCAGTAATGTATGGCTGTGGTCGTACATTTACTGTACATTATCAGTAATGTATGGCTGTGGTCGTACATTTACTGTACATTATCAGTATGTATGGCTGTGGTCGTACATTTACTGTACATTATCAGTAATGTATGGCTGTGGTCGTACATTTACTGTACTTATCAGTATTTTGGCGTGGTCGTTACATTTACTGTACATTATCAGTAATGTATGGCTGTGGTCGTACATTTACTGTACATTATCAGTAATGTATGGCTGTGGTCGTACATTTACGCCAAACGTTCATTAGTAAACTACTGCATGTTTAGATGTTTGTTTTCAGATTTTCGAATTTTCACAATACTTTTAAAATCTGTAAACAGAACTAAACCTGCCAGTTTTAAACATCTCTATTTTCACCTCTGCTATCTATTAAAGGCAAATTCAAAAACCTATAACTCACATTTACCCTAAGATAGCATTGTAATTTGGATTTTTTTTTATAACAGGTCACTATGAGCTTTATGTATGGAGCATATACCTCCAATAACATAGGGATATTATTTTACATAATTCTCTATAAAACCCTCTTAAGCCGACCTTTATTCAGTGTCTCATTTAAACTGTCCCTTTTTTTTATTAAAATTCCTTGAAACAAAAATTTCAGTGGTGTCCTATTTGTATCCTTAGGTTATAAACCACTAGTTACAGGGAACATACTTTTGCCTGCTAATTCCAGGTAACAAAAACTGACACTATTTTATAGTGACACATTTAATTGTTTGAAATATACAATGCACATGGGCAGAAAATATAATGATTTTACGCCCTCATTGGATACTGCCTGTTACATTTATATTTTTTCTGTATTCTACACCTTGGTAACAGATATTAAATGCAAAAGCTAAAGGAACGTTGACACACATTCAACTGTCTAATATAATAATGCATGTTTTTTATTTATTTATTTTATTTTTCATTTAATCTGGTTGTAGTTAAATTCTCCAGGGAAAACATAATAGAAAAGACAATCTTCGCTTTTCTTTATTATTATTTTTCTGGATTGGGATTTTTTTTTAAATAACACAATGTTTTAATAATAACACTGAAGCACACAGACTGTAAAGATGCTTTTAAATTCTCATCAGAGCACACACCATGAACTTTGCTAATGGGTACAACACATTTTACAAAATCTGCATATGAGAGTCTTTTTATCAGCTTTAAAAAAGATGCAGCACACATAAATAATAGATACTAACAATTAAATATGGAACTATTTCGCTGTCTGGTACAAAATAAACTTTACTCTAGTAAAAAAAAACCTTTGCAAAGTATATTCAACTAATATTTCTGTTATTAATGTGGGAAATAGCTGGGGTGTCTCCAGCTAAAGATGTCAATTAAATACTGGGTGTCCAATCCATGGCTGGTACTCACTATAGAGATGGCTGAAACTGGTAAGTTTCGTTCCGTTTACAGATTTATGGATCTCGGGAAAACCCCGAGATTTATTCTGCCACTTAGGCCCCTTATTTCATATTAATATTATGCAACAAAGGCCCATATTGAATGGATTTTGTGGCATCAAAAGTATTAAAGGGCATGTCCACCAATTAAATGAAAATTTTCATATAGTTGCAGAACCCCCCAAACCCCATTTACATTTTACTTACCCTCCCCAAACATGCATCTGAACATACTTACAAGACCTGGTCCCCTGTCGCTCTGCTGTGCTTCACCTCTCTGCTTCCTGGTCACGGCTATCAGTCAAAGGCACAATGGTTACATCATGTCCTATAGTTGACAGCCACCACCAGGAAGCACCCCACTGCTGCTGTGCTTGCTTAAAACCAGCTCACAACAGAGCAGGAGGCGGTACCCAAGCGGCAAGGAACATGGCCTTGTAAGCATGTTCAGGTGCATCTTTCAGAAGGAAAGTAAAATGCAAGTGAGGTTGGGGGGGTCCTGCTTCTGTATATAAATGATCATATTATTAGTGGACATGCCCTTTAAATAAAGCACATCAATGTCAAATCATGTTACATAAAATCAAAATATGTGTTCCAAATAAAGTACATCTGGAGATATATATATATGTTTGTGTTTGTATGTAGTAAAAAAAAAAAAGATGAAGGCTGCGGGAGAATTTGAAAAATAGAGGTTGATATCTGGGATTTAGCAGCTCTATATACGGCTTTACAATTGTAGAGATTTTCTTAGGTAACAGAAAACATTTAGACAAATCAGTATGAACAAAACACCTGCACCCCCTATGAGTCTACAGGGAGTTGGGCTCATTAAGTTACAACTTCAGACTCAATATTCATAGTTGTTTTTATGCCTGAAATGATGGCTTTGGGAACTGGTCTTGGCTTAGGAACTATAGACCTATATAAATCAAAAAGTTATAGTAGAAGGGAATTTTCACTTCTTTACAGTGGCTTGTGTTTGAGAGGGAAATTTGTAATATGAACAGCAGCAAAGAGTGGAAACAAATGCAGAACGGAGCATGTAGGCAGTTTTACAATAAATGCTGCAACTTAGATTTTGAAAAGACTTTATGCAATATAGTCAAAAGAACCAACCTCCACAACCAATATACCAAGCCAATATCGGCTTTTTAGGACGGAATCTTTAACACCAGCAAATAGCTGGTAATAACTATAGTGCGTATAAAGTTATTTCAAAAACAGTTCAAATGAAAAGTACCTGGGGCAGGGAGGTAGGATTGGTATTTTCTTCCTCCCAATACATTCCTATAAAGAAGAAGCAGCACAAAGAAAACTGCTTCTGCCAGGCTTCCTGAGTGCTTCAGCATCTCATCTTTAATACAGGAAGGCCCAGGGAAATAACCTGCCAGATGAAAACTGTGTGCTGTAGCTTCTCAATAAAACAATATTGGGAGGAAGGAACAATCAATCCTACCTCCCTGCTCCAGGTACTTTTCATTTTCAAAAAGTTAATTTTACAGTATACAGTAGTTTTCCTTTTAAACTCCTCACCTGTATGTGTTTTGATATTTTTCTCTGCAATCCCATGATTTAATAAATAAACAATTGTATGAATATTTAGATGTACCAGTGTTTTTAATAATATTCTCATTGAGTATATATAAATGTTCACACTACAGTATATACAGTACATGTTACTAGTGGTTATTCTGTATAAAGTAATGTACATATTTGTCTGTTTAGTTCTCTGGAAAAGGTAGAGAATCGGAGAGAACGATTGTGCGAAATTTTGTAATGTATCCAGTCTTACATTCTGTTCCAATGTACTGTAGGGGGCATATTTATAAAAGTTAGTGCTGACGTTTTTGCCAGTATTGGACTCGGACCCAGATCGAACACGAAACCCCTTGGGTTCTGAATTCCGAACATTATGTCCTAAACTGGGTGGATTGTTCGGATTTTGGGACTTCGGAATGTATTTTCAAGGGTTACTAAAAGTACGAGGTTATTTTTGAGGATTACTGAAAAATACATTCCGATCACTTAAAAGTACGTTCTGTTTTCGGATCTTCAGGTTTTTCCCGAGATCTATAAATGCGAAAATGGAATGTAACTTCAGAGTTTCGTCCATCTCTACAAATCACCATTTTGCTTTTAAGCAAATCCTGGCATTGATTGGTGTGGTGGAACTGCCATCACAGAAAAAGGCGATGAGTTCCTGAATTTGCTGCAGGATAATTTTCTCTCACAGGTGGTTGAGGTTCCTACTAGAAAAGGAGCTCTGCTGGATCTGGTAATATCTAACATTGTGGAGAGCATTATAGATATAAAGGTAACTGGAGGCTTAGGGAATAGTGACCATGATATAGTGGCATTTGGACTTTGTTATCGAAAGGAAAAGTGCGCTGGGTTAACAAAGACATTTAATTTCAGGAAAGCAAATTTTCCCAGGTTAAAAGCAGCTCTTCAGAATGTCAACTGGGATAATGTATTATCAGGTAAAGGTACTGAACAGAAGTGGACTGTGTTCAAGGGGATTTTAAGCCAGTTCACATCTAAATTTATACCCTTGGGAAATAAATGTAAAAAAAATAAATCCGCGCCCATGTGGCTGAATTCTGATGTAAAGAGGCAAATGGTAAGGAAGAAAAAGGCATTTAAAACCTTTAAGGCCGAGGGAACGGAAAGGGCCTTTAGGGATTATAAAAACTGTAACAAGGAGTGTAAGAAAGCAATCAAACTAGCTAAAATTAATAATGAAGTTAGGATAGCTGAAGAAAGCATCACTAAGCCTAAACATTTTTTTAAGTATATTAATAGTAAGAAGATGAGGACTGAGAATGTGGCACCATTAATTAATGGGGATAAGTTAGTTACGGAGGATGGCGATAAAGCAAATGTCTTGAATCATTTTTTTCCCTCTGTATACACTATAGAAGATCCAAGTACAGATATCATAGAGTATAGTCGCAATAAAGGTATACAAGATTCAAGTTCACTTTGGTTAACCGAGGATATGGTACAGAAAGAACTAAATAAGGTTAATATTAATAAATCTCCTGGACCGGATAAAATACATCCTCGGGTACTTAAGGAGCTAAGTTCAGTTTTATCTAGGCCATTGTTTCTTATTTTTGCAGATTCCCTCATGTCCGGAGGTGTGCCTCTGGATTGGAAAAAGGCTGATGTTATTCCAATATTCAAAAAGGGTAGTCGTTCACAGCCGGGTAATTACAGGCCTGTAAGTTTAACTTCAGTGGTGGGGAAGATCCTGGAAAGTTTAATAAGGGAACATGTTCTAGAGTATGTTTCAAGGACTGACATTATAAGTAGTAACCAGCATGCATTTAGGAGGAATAGATCTTGTCAAACTAACTTGCTTGGCTTTTATGAGGTAAGTAGAAATTTAGACTCTGGTATAGCAGTAGATGTAGTTTACTTGGATTTTGCAAAGGCTTTTGATACAGTCCCCCATAGGCGACTAATGAATAAGCTAAGGTCTGTTGGTCTGGGGAGTCACATTTGTACATGGATAGAAAATTGGTTAATGAATAGGATGCAGAGAGTGGTTGTTAATGGGGCTTCATCATTATGGACTAAAGTGCTAAGTGGGGTGCCACAGGGTTCTGTGTTGGGGCCGCTTCTATTTAATCTATTTATTAATGATTTGGAAGTGGGTATTGTCAGCAAGGTTTCTGTGTTTGCTGACGACACAAAACTTTGTCGACCATTAAAAACTTCAGAGGATGTGCAATCGTTGCAAGGGGATCTAGATAGATTATCACATTGGGCTGCTAAGTGGCAGATGAAATTCAATGTTGATAAATGTAAGGTGATGCATTTTGGACTTGTGCTACTTATACTATAAATGGCTTTGTGTTAAGTGAATCCCTGTTGGAAAGGGATCTTGGAGTTTTGGTGGATAACAAACTTAAAGGTAGCAAGCAGTGCCAGGTGGCAACAGCCAGAGCCAGCATGGTATTGTCTTGTATAAAGAGAGGTATGGATTCAAGGGAGGAAAATGTAATTCTCCCTCTTTACAAAGCATTGGTAAGGCCTCATTTGGAATATGTAGTGCAATTTTGGAATCCTGTGTACAAAAAGGACATCTTTGAAATGGAAAGGGTTCAGAGAAGGGCAACTAAATTAATAAGGGGATTGGGGGAGCTTGAATATGAAGAGAGACTGGAAAAGTTACAATTATGTACGCTGGAGATAAGGCACTTGCGTTGGGATATGATTACTGTGTATAAATACATTAACGGGCCATACAATAAACTATCTGGGGCATTGTTCACCAATAGAACATGTCAAAGGACACAAGGACATCTCTTAAGACTTGAAGAAAAAACGTTTAGGCTTCAAGCTCGGAAAGGGTTTTTCACTGTGAGAACGGTAAAGCTATGGAACTGTCTTCCAGTGGACGTTGTAATGGCAGGTTAATTGGTCAGTTTAAAAAAAAGCTGGATGAGTTTCTGCAAACAAGAAATGTTAGGCAGGAAATGAGATTATTGCTAGATGGGTTGGACTGGATGGACGTATGTCTTTATTCAACCTCAAATACTATACTATAACGAAAAACAATCCGTGAAAGTCTGATTTATGCTTTTCAAGCTTTTCGTTATTTTATGTCAACTGGGGCTTTCCACATGTACAGTATAGTCCCCTGAGTGTTTTTAACAACACGTGTACAGTATACAGTAGTCCAAAAGACAAAGGCTGCAAAGGAGGGAGTCAGCGAGGGACCTCTGAAAGATGAGTACTTACCTATACTCCTTTTCAAAAATGACCCTTAAGTTTTCCCTTAAAACTTCCATTTCTTACATGTACCTTCATTTTCTCTTTGTTGGCTTTCACTTTCATCCTTGTAGGGGAGCATTTGTTTGCAGTCTTCATTTGAAGAAAAAGTTACACATCTTAAATGTTTGTTGTCACTGGTTTCTTGGAAAGAGTCTGGATCTGACACTGGGGAGACAATGATTTGTTGAACCTTCTCTCCTTTCATGGATTTTTCTTCTGTATTTAAATCTGCCAAATTTTTATCTATTACACAGAAGAGCAATAAATTATAAAGAGCTAAGGATTGGATCAAGGTTTTCACTTTATTGTAGTGTTGTGATTTGGGAACTATAGTCTCAGATGGACCTCCCAAAATACCCCCCAAAATACCCCCCATCCACTATTAGTGCCAACGATGAGGACTTAAACCACTGGATTTGCCCTAGATGCCCCATATCATTCCTCCAAAATCTGTCTCGTAGTGCGAATCTGACCCCACTACATTTCACAATTCAGTACTGTTACTGGACTAACCAACAAGAAGACTTGCTTCTTGCCGGTGGCGTAACTACCACTCCACCACCCCTGCCACCATGGGGGCCCCGATGGTAGTAGGGCCCACCAGAAGCCCATAATCTCTGCAGGGACCAGCTGTTTTTAAACATCTAATAGCACATATAAAGGAAACATAAGCTGTTTAAAAGACCGAACTCGGACTTCCGGAACCGAACCCGGAAGTTCAGACGGGTCCGGTCTTTTAAACAGCTGATTGCGCATATGTTTCCTTCAAACACGCGACCAGCTGTTTAAAAATGTTTGGCTGCTGCACAGGTCATGGAGGCTGCAGAGATATTTGTGGAGGGAGGAGGGGGTCAGGGGCCCGGCCTCCAATCTGGCCCCTTCAGGTACGCCCCTGCTTCTTGTAGAGTAATTGACTTAGTGACAGACTGTGGTTTAGGTCCTTAGCTTTGGCACTATTAAGGGGGAGGTTGTTTTAGGCAGCACAGTTGCCCTTTTACCCAGTTGGTACACATTTATGAACAACTAAGGTAAATCCTTTTATTTCTGGTAATCAAAGATATTTTACATCTTAAAAGATACATTACCAAAACCACCACCTAAGTACTATTACCTTGTAAGTTGTTTATTGTAATATCAGCACTGATAATTTAAATTAGGCCTGCAATGAAAAGGAACTTAAAGGTGTACTGTGGTCCCCATACAAGTGCAACCTGTTAAAAACACTTCTACCTATAAAATGAATACAGTTTCATGCTCCTAGCTGCAATCTATCCAAACTAACAGCAAACTTGAATCACAGAATAATTAGCAGAATCACAGCTTTCTGCTTATATTGTGATTATGACATCACAAGCACCCTTGCGCTACCCCCCCCCCCCACTGAAGTAAGTATTACTACTGTTAGGTAAAAGACCTAGGGGTGAGGAATTATTGATATAGGTTCTCACCCTGGGTATTATTTAGCTATGGAACGGGAAAAAGGTGAGTATAATTGTCCTTTAAAACCGCTTAGAAGACATAACATTTTCTAAAGGGCTACTACAGTAACATGAAAATGACCTAGAAGTAGCTATTCCTTATTTACATATATCAGAGTGGGGGCTCCATAGCCATACACGTGACGTCTCTCAATAGGAGCTTTACACAGCAAACCAGAGGCCTACATTGCACTGAAGACAACTCAATAAAGCTGAAATGGGTCTGTAACTTGCTCTCTGATTTTTCATTTAGCTCAAGCCTCTTTAAAGGTATAGCTTTTCCATAAGGCTACCAAGGAACTAGAAATTAACATGCATGTAACTTTTTTTTACATGGCTACAAGTTCTAGCATCATTCTAAGCTTGTTTGAAAGGTATGATAGAGTTTTTTTTTAAATGGCCCATGTATTGAGGGAACTTGTTTTGAGACCACAGTTCCCAAAAACAAAAATACTAAAGGGACCAAATATATATGTGTTCGCTTCCCAACTATTGGCCCAACTTCATTTTTATAAATTAAAGTGACTAACCACAGACCTTCAGACATCTTTTGGCTGAGAATGGCTGCCCCTTCAGGTGAATCCATCATGTAGACAGGCCATTAAATAAATGATTAGTCAGTGCCACTTCCTGTGGGAAATAAACATTTGGAATTTTCTACTGGTACCTCATTAGCATGCATTACAAAACATGCAGATCAATCAAATTTCACATTTTCTTTGGCTTACTGTATCATTTGTTTGTACATCATATTTACACTGGTATGTATAGCAGGCCAAAGGCAAAACAGGGCATTTTAATGCTCTATAATAACAACAAAATAGTTTTCTAAAGGTCAAATTTATAAAAGGGCGAATTAACTTTTCAGGAGAATTTACAGTGTTTTTTTCCAACATTAACAACAGAAAAAACCCCAACATTTTTTTAAGCAGTGTAATTCTGACATGTCATAGTTACACCTTATTTTATGATACATTTTTTGGCTGTTCTCTATACTTACAAAACGTACATTATTGTTGTTTAGTAAATATCATTTACACCAAGATAATTAGTTACATCTGGGATGTTGCAAATGTTTTTTTATTTATTTTTTGGTCTGAAAATGTGTTTTTTTTTCTCTAGGAATGAATGGTGTAAAATCTATATTAACATTGAAAAATGTCTGTAGGATTATTCATTAAATGTTCAAATATTGATTCATTCTTTTAATTAATATTTATCAATTAAATATTTATTATTAATACAGTAATTTATTTATTATCATAAGTACAGTAATATATTCATTAACATAACTACAGGAATGTGTTTACTATCATAATTACAGTAACGTGTTAATTATATTAATTACAGTAATGTGTTTATTATCATAATTACAGTAATGTGTTTATCATCATAATTACAGTAATGTGTTTATCATCATAACAGTAATGTGTTTATTATCATAACTACAGTAATATATTCATTAACATAACTACAGGAATGTGTTTACTATCATAATTATAGTAATGTGTTTATTATAATAATTACTGTAATGTGTTTACCATAATTACAGTAATGTGTTTATTATAATAATTACAGTAATGTGTTTATATCATAACAATACAGTTATATTCTTTAACATAACTACAGGAATGTGTTTACTATTAATTACAGTAAGTGTTGTTTATTATAATAATTACAGTAATGTGTTTACCATAATTACAGTAATGTGTTTATTAGAATAATTACAGTAATGTGTTTATTATCATAACTACAGTAATGTGTTTATTATCATAACTACAGTAATGTGTTTATTATCATAATTACAGCAATGTGTTCATCATCATACCAGTAATGTGTTTATTATCATAATTACAGTAATGTGTTTATCATCATAACAGTAATGTGTTTATTATCATAATTACAGTAATGAGCTTATTATCATAATTACAGTAATGTGTTTATTATCATAACTACAGAAATGTGTTTATCATATAACAGTAATGTGTTTATTATCATAATTAAAGTAATGTGTTTATCATCATAACAGTAATGTGTTTATTATCATAACTACAGTAATGTGTTTATTATCATAATTACAGTAATGTGTTTATCATCATAACAGTAATGTGTTTATTACCATAATAACAGTAATATGTTTATCATCATAACAGTAATGTGTTTATTATCATAATTACAGTAATGTGTTTATTATCATAATTACAGCAATGTGTTTATCATCATAACAGTAATGTGTTTATTTTCATAACTACAGTTATGTGTTTATTATCATAATTACAGTAATATGTTTATATATATTACAGCAATGTGTTTTATCATCATAACAGTAATGGGTTATATCATAATTACAGTAATGTGTTATCATCACAACAGTAATGTGCTTATTATCATAACTACAGTAATGTGTTTATTATCATAACTACAGTAATGTGTTTATTATCATAATTACAGCAATGTGTTCATCATCATACCAGTAATGTGTTTATTATCATAATTACAGTAATGTGTTTATCATCATAACAGTAATGTGTTTATTATCATAATTACAGTAATGTGTTTATTATCATAATTACAGTAATGTGTTTATCATCATAACAGTAATGTGTTTATAATCATAATTACAGTAATGTGTTTATTATCATAATTACAGTAATGTGTTTATTATCATAACTACAGTAATGTGTTTATTATCATAATTACAGTAATGTGTTTACTATCATAATTACAGTAATGTGTTTATCATAATTACAGTACACCTGCTGTGTTTACTGGCAGCCTAATTTATTTACTTAGTTTCCACGTTATCACTAATCTTATCACTGTCTAATCTATCTATCTATTATCTATCTGTCTAATCTATCCACCTATGTACCTACATTTGTGTCTATCTTCTAGCTATCTATCTGATCTATCTATCGATCAGAGATCGATCGAGCGATCTAGCGCGGTCTGCGGTCGGCTGTGCGATGCTGCAGGAGGAGCAGCGAGCAGTGAGCGAGCGAGCGAGCGGACGACGAAACCAGGGCGAGCGAGCGAGCGAGCGACCAGCGCGAGCAGCGAGCGGCGAGCGCGAGCCAGCCAGAGCGAGCGAGGGAGCCAGCGAGAGCGAGCCAGCCAGAGCGGCCCAGCCAAACGAGAGGGAGCGAGCCAGCCAGACGGGGCAGCCAGCGAGCGCGAGCGAGCGAGCGAGCGAGCGACCGAGGAGCCAGGGCGAGCGAGCGAGCGTAGCGAGAGAGCCAGCGAGAGCGACGAGCGAGCGGGCCAGCGCGAGCCAGCCAGAGCGAGCGAGGGAGCCAGCGAGAGCGAGCCAGCCAGAGGGGCCAGCCAACGAGAGGAGCGGAGCAGCCAGAGCGGGGGCAGCCAGCGTAGCGACGAGAGCGAGCGAGCGAGCCAGCCAGGCACAGCGAGCGAGGGAGCGGAGCCAGCCAGAGCGAGCGAGCGAGCGAGCGAGCGGCGAGCGCGAGCCACCGAGAGCGAGCGAGCGAGCGAGCGAGCGAGCGAGCGGGCGAGCGCGAGCCACCCAGAGGAGCGAGCGAGCGCGGGAGCCAGAGAGAGAGCCAGCCAGAGCGGGCCAGCCAGCGAGAGCGAGCGAGCGAGCGAGGGCGAGCGAGCGAGCGAGCGAGGAGCGCGCGAGCGAGCGAGCGAGGGAGCGAGCCACCAGAGCGAGCGAGCGAGCGAGGCGAGCGCCGAGCGAGCGAGCGAGCGAGCGAGAGAGAGAGCGAGCGAGGAGCGAGCGAGGAGGGGCGAGCCAGCCAGAGAGAGGAGCGAGCAGAGGAGCGAGCGAGCAGAGCGAGCGAGCCAGGCAGGCAGGCAGGCGAGGCAGAGCGAGCGAGAGAGCGAGCGAGCGAGCGAGCGGGCGAGCGAGCGAGCGAGTGAGCGAGCCAGCCCGGAGAGCGAGAGAGCGAGCGAGCAGCGAGCTAGCGAGGCGAGCGAGCGAGGGCGAGCCAGGCACGAGCGAGCGAGCGAGCGAGCGAGCGAGCGAGCGTAGAGAGCGAGCGAGCGAGCGAGCGAGCGAGCGATGCGAGCGCGAGTATCTAGCCAGCAAGATCACGAGCGACATTGATCGAGCATCCATAGCATCTATCTTCTATCTAGATTATCTATCTAGCGAATCGATCTATCTATCTTTCTATCTATATCCACCCATATCTATCTATCTATCTATCTTTCTATCGCTATCCACCTCTATCTATCTATCTATCTATCTATCTATCTATCTATCTATCTATCTATCTATCTATCTATCTATCGATTGATCTATCTATCTATCTATCTATCTATCTATCTATCTATCTATTTATCTATTCATCCATATCTATCTATCTATCTATCTATCTATCGATCTATCTATCTATCTATATCTTTTTGTTTATTTATCGTGTCTAATCATCTTTCCCTTTTTCTTTCAAACTCAATATAACAGGATATGTTTGATTATAGTGATGAGAGGTGTTCAGCATTGTTTATTGTGTTAGACATATTCCAATTATGTAAAAAGGGAAAAGATTAAAGCATCATATGTAACACTTGTAACAATACACATCTAAATGCCTTGAGTAAATTGCATCTTTCAGTTTCTTGATGCACAAGAGCAGAGGTCAAGACAGGCACTGCACATAAATGCTCCAGTTACGGCAAAGGGATATATCTCTGTGCCTGATAAAATATGCAAAATGAACATCCTTCTTACATCGATATGAACAAATTATACTGCAGTTTCTATAAGAATACAGATGGACTAGAATACTTGAAAATCAATAGTATGTATCTAGAGCGTTTCTGAAACAAGACATCTCTTGATGGAAACATTAAATTAAATGCAAGTGGGCTGACTACCTTTGGTTTTCAGTAAGATCCTTGGGGTTTAAGTACAACTAATTGTAATTCAGTGTATTATAAGAAATATTCTAATAAATTAACAATTAGTATGAACTAAGATGCTAATCTAGGAATATTTCTAGGCCTTGACTCCTAGGGTGAGACCCTAAAAAGGGTCAATCTGCCCAAGAGAACATTTGAAAAAATAAAAAGAACTGCTGTTAATTTGTTATGTGTTTTATACAACAATACAATACTGCAATCCAGTGCAATATACATTTATATATAAATAGTTTTGTGCTACTAGGTAGTGCAAAACTTAAAGGGTATGTCCACCCTTAATTTACATTTTTAGTATATAATAGTAAATGTACCCCCAGCCCCAACTGCTATAATAATTTTCTTAGAAAGTCCCCAGATAGTTACTTATCATGCCTCGCTCCTTCGCTGCACTGCCTGTCCCTCTGCTTGCACGGAAATGCAAGCAGGGGACGGGACCAGCAGACGCGTCTGTGATTGGCTGTGAGGCAGCCAATGACAGATGTGGCTGCCGGCTTCTCAGTGCGGCAAAGGAGCGAGGCATGGTAAGTAACTATCTGGGGACTTTCTAAGAAAATTATTATAGCGGTTGGGGCTGGGGGCACATTTACTATTATATACATAAAGGGATTTACGCTAGGGGGAGGGAGACCAGAGCGGGAGGAGGGGAGGGAGAGGGAGGGAGAGGGAGGGGGAGAAAGGCTGCACTGCGCATGGCAAAATTCTCCTGGAGGGGAGACAGGAGGCAGAGTCCTATATGGACTCTGCTCTCTTCCTGGTGGGCAGTTTTGGGGACTTTGGGGGGATTACTGGACAACCACTTGGAGCTGGGATGTAAGGATTTTATTGCACTACACATTGGGGCCAGTAGTGGGGGGAATTATAGGTTTGGGGGTGGACATGCCCTTTAACTTAAGCAGTATTGGACCGGAGCACCGTGCTTCTTGATGCAGCCCCCATATAATAAGTGTAAAATCTACGGGAACCCGATATTACATGGGTTTGCATGGGTTTTACGCTTATTTTTACCATTTTATATCATTCCAGATTTACCAGTCGGTATTTTATGTTAAAGTAAGAATAGTGATTGGGCTCCTAATCCTGAAATTGTATTTCTGTAGGATGACTGTATTTCATTGATTCAGAATGAACCCAGTCCCTTCCATCTTTCTAATATTACTAGCAACCCCCCGATTCTTTAAAGAATCATTTAACCCTGCATTTAAACACCTCTCTCCTCTCTTTCCATTCTCTCTTCCCCCTCTTTCATTCTCTCTCTCCCTCCTTTCACTTCCTCCTCTTCCTCTCTCTCTCTCCCTCTTCACTTTCTCTTTCTCTCCCTCCTTTTTCACTCTCTGTCTCTTACCCCTCCTGGAAATGGCACTGAGGTCTCTCTTGCCCACGTAGACAGTGGGATGAGAATTTAATGACACAGCGCTTCTCGAGCTTCTGCATCCGTGGTCCCTGCATATCAACTCCTCTCGTTAGTATATATTATCTTGCACTGATACTCACACTAATATTTTTTTTACTAGGCCTAAAAATCCTTTCAAATTTCCACATGCACCTAAGGTGATGTTAACCCATCCAGTTGTCCTATATTGACATCCATTACTTCAGTGTCTCAGTATAATTATTAACCTTAGTTTCAGTTTTAATGCTACTAAGCATTAAAACTATTAATGCTACTATTAATAATACAGAAGTAGCAAACATTGAGCAAGGTGTACAGAAGGTAAAAGCTTTCAATGTCACTGTATTTTTTAGATAGATACAAAATGTTTGACACTAAAAACTGGAGTATTCTTGTGGACCCTCTCCCAAACCTATGGGAAGTTACCCAACCCTAACCCCCACTCCTAAACCCCAAGGGCCTCAACCCTGCAATCAGCTGTGTTATTTTCCTAAAGTTCATTTTTTCCGAACTGGCCAAACAGGATCTGAGGTAGATGAAGGACCATGAAAGGGGCTGGTTTACGTCATTCCAGCCCTTTCCCTTAATCTGTTGGTAACAAGACCATAGATGAAATCTAAGACCATTAAAGGAAACCTAGAGTTTAGGACCTTTCAGTCTTTGTCCTCATGCTAAGCCCTACTAAAGGAAAGAAGATGAGGGGAGGTAGTATAATTGTCCTTTAATAGGGAATTCTCAAAGCATTGCAGCCTAACACTGAAAATCATAGTCCCTTATAAAGAGATGGATGATATGGTGTTAACTTTGTCACTGATGGAGACAATGAAGAATCCCTGAATCCCTTTCCTATACTGTGGGCTATATTTTAGATAGATGGGTGAGAGGATGGGTGACAGATAGGAAATCTTTGATGGTTATTGAGATTGCAGAGCTATTTACTTGCAGAGCTAATTAACAATCAATCCAAATTATCACACACAGTCAGGCTGCATGGAATTTCAATTGCTTTTGTTGAAGGTAATTCATAAAGACAAAAGTTGTGAAAAAGTTACTGATGTGTAAGCGAAAACTAGAAATGAAAAACTCTACAGTCGCTCAAAAAAGTATTTTTTTTCCCAGTTTAGCATGGAAATGCTAAAATTTTTCTGAAAGATATTCAGTGTTTCGAATAAAGATGTATCAAGTTTGATGGTGAATCAAATGCATAAAGAAATACTGTTTAGAATTATTGTTGAGTATCTAATGGCTACACACACGTGGAGCTGTAATTATCTCGAATTATTTTTTCGAGGGGATATTCCTGAGTGTTATATTGTAAAACTGGCCGCATTTAATGACTATAAAAGATAAAAAGGGCTATAAACTTTCTATTTCTTCCTCTAGGCAGTGTCTATGTTAGCCTGGGTACACACCAGACAAGATTTTCGGCCGATCGACCGATTCACTCCATGACATTTGTCCCTCCATGTGTACCCAGCCTTATTTGGGATACAGATGTGGCCTTTGCCACTGGAAATTAGAGATGGACCTGAACCTGGTGCCAAAGCAGTTTTCATGGATCTGCCGGAACTCAGACTTTTCTGACTTTTTCAGAATTTTCCAAACTGGGGAATTATTTTCAGAAATTTTTGATTTTGTAAATTTGAAATTTTTAGAAATGTCAAAAACGTTCGAAAATACTATGCGGAATGCATAATGTTTCCAATACTGGGCGTTTTTTTTAAAGATTCTAGGCATTGATACGTGTTCCCAGACCATTTCCCAGGTCCCTTAACCATTTACAGTAAGTTACTATTGCTATTTATACCTACATTTCTAGGCAAAATTTTCAGATTTTTTGAAAAAAAAAAACTTCTATGGGTCTGCTTGCGGATTTTCCAATTTTCTGATTTTTTTTTAAAATCTGCAAGCAGAATGGATTTCAGTGAGTTCTGCCATCTCTACTGGAGATCCAGTGTGAGTTTTAATGTCATGTCAGTGAAAGCCTACCACATGGGAGACATATCCTGATCTCCAGTGACAAAGGCCAGACCTGTAGCACAAATAAATGAGACATATTATTATTATTATTATTGTGGATTTATATAGCACCAATATCTTCCATAGCGCTTTACAGTTACATGTATACATTCACATCAGGCCCTGCCCCGAAGAGCTTACAATCTAGGCACATTTATAGAGAGCATGATTATGAAAATCATCAGATGTCCTTTCTCAGTGAGTTTTCCAATGTTGAAACTGAATCAGAAATTTCATTACAAAATGTGGCACCTTTGTGTAGACTCTTTCCCATGGATGATTATGTGGATGAAACATGGGTTCACCACGATGAACCTAAAACCATGTAATGGAATCATTAGGGTTCATTGACCCCAGGAAAAGCCCTGGTAACAGTTTATTGGGGATACAAAAGATGTTCTGCTGTTACCACACAAGTCGACCATCACAAGTCGACAAACACCATATGCCCCATAAGGAAATCATCACATAAGACAATCAAACTGAAACATTGTGCTTGTGTTGCTGCTTCACAACAATGCTTTGTTCTACAAATCCAAAAAATCCCCATGTTATCAAGATCTTCCAAACATGAATAATTTCTAATTATAATGACCCCAAAAGACAGTAATAAGGAATAAGATCAATCTTTTCATTCCCAATAGATTAAATCACAGAAGACAAAGTGCACTGGGTGTTTGGACTCAGGTGATTATTCCATCAGACTTTATTATACAGATAATATAATAAACATAAAATACAATATATATATTGTTACACCTATAGGTGCAGTAACCTTGTCTCTGGAATAAGAACATTTACTTGTCTAAGCCCTAAGGCTGGGTACACACAAGGGGACCATTTGTCCCAACGAGCATTGCTACGAGCGAGCGCTCGGCAGGGACAAATGTCTGTCGACCGACAGTTCGTGCAACTGATCGTGCGGGGATTTACCAGCACGTCTGAGTGCCCATTCGTCCGTTATAGAAAAACAGGCGACCGACACCGGCGTGGAGGCGGACGAGAACGGCACAGATTTTTTGCCACAATTGACCGATACACGGAAGTATCGGTTGATTGGGCCTAAAAATCTGCCTGTGTGTACCCAGCCTAATACATTTCATTTATGTGGCAGTGTGGCAAAAGTCTTTGAGAAATCTTAGTAGATCACATCGACTGCAAATGTAATTCAGCTTTTTACTTACTAATACATGTATGTTTCTCCACAGAGAAACTTCTTCTCAAGTAATATACCAACTCCCGTAATTAAGCGCATTCACCTGCCTTTTTCATTAATCCGAAATAAACTTTATTAAGATACGTGTGTTAGTGCATTTTTACAAACCTTGCACAGCGGTTTTCGTGCAGAGTTGGTAGTTAATTTTGCTTGAAGAGCCTAATTCCTGTTCTTTCTATTTCTTCTTCTACTTTTTTTTTGGACTGTATCTCCTCCCACAGTTTTTGAGCTAGAGACATGAAAATCGGCACAGATGTGCAGGGCATATAGGAGAAGTGTGTTATCTTCTAGCTAAGGAATCCGCGGAAGTGTTACTGCTTTATCGGCGATTTTTCCCCCCCATAGATTATAATGGTAACAATCTTCAAATGTGGATATTTCAAAACAATTTGTTTCATGGTCATAAATACAAATGGTGATACCCCCAACCCCCCACACAGACACAGGTACACCCACCTACAGACCTACCTTTCCATTCCCCATGGAAGCCATACTTAAAGGGTAACTATAGTCAAAAAACTAATTTTGATCAATCATCAATAAGTTAGTTATATGGTCATGCATGCAAAAACACATACCCCAACCTCCCACGGGTACACACACCTGCCGACCTACCCTTCCATTTCCATGGCAGTCATACTTAAAGGGTAAATAAAGTAAAAAAATAATTTTGATATAACGTCAATAAAAGTTAATTTTATGGTTGTAAAAACAAAAAAGACATACCCCAACATCACAAGGGCACACACACCTCCCGACCTACCCTTCCATTCCTGTAGCAGCCTTAATTAAAGGGTAACTAAAGTTAAAAAGCTAATTTTGATTTATCATCAATAAAAGATAGTTTTATGGTTGTAAACACAAAAAAAGACATAGCCCCTCAACCAGACCCAGGTACACACACCTACTGACCTACTCTTCTATTATCATGGCAGCCATATTTAAAGGGTAACTAAAGTCAAAAAAACTATTTTTACTATTCACCAGCAAAGATTTTTTTTTTAACCCCCAACCCAACACAGGTACACCCACCTACTGATCTACTCATCCATTACTGTGGCAGCCATACTTAAAGGGTAACTAAAGTCAAAAAAACTAATTTTGATCAATAATTAAAAAAACATTTTTTTTAACCCCACGTGGCACAGGTGCACACACTTACTGACCTACCCCTCCATTACTGTTGCAGTCATAATTAAAGGATAACTAAGATCAAAAAAAAATATTTTGACCAATCAGTTTATTTGTTTTTTAACTTCCAACCTGATCCAGGTACATACACCTACTGATCTACTTATCCATTACTGTGGCAGCCATACTTAAAGGGTAACTAAAGTCCAAATTTTTTTTTGATCAATCATCAAAAAAGTTTGTTTTTATTAACCCCTTACCCGACACAGTTACACACACCTACTGATCTACTTATCCATTACTGTAGCACCCATTCGTAAAGGGTAACTAAAGTAAAAAAAAAATTTGATCAATAATCAAAAGACTTTGTTTTTTTAACTTCCAACTGACCTACCCTTCCATTTTCATGGCAGCCATATTTAAAGGGTAACTGTAGTAAAAAAAACAATTTTGACTATTCATCAACAAAGTTTTTTTTTAACCCCCAACCTGACACAGGTACACACTACTGACCTACCCTTCCATTTCCAAGGCAGCATACTTAAAGGGTAACTATAGTCAAAAAACAAATTTTGACCAATTATTAAAAAAAGGTTTTTTTTTAACCCCCAACGTGGCACAGGTACACACACCTACTGACCCACCCCTCCATTACTGTGGCAGCCATACTTAAAGGGTAACTAAAGTCAAATTTGTTTTTGACCAATCATCAAAAAAGTTTGTTTTTTTTAACCCCCAACCTGACACAGGTACACATACCTACTAACCTACCCTTCCATTTCTGCGGCAGCCATACTTAACGGGTAAGTATAGTTAAAAAAAACACATTTTGACCAATCATCAAAACAGTTAATCTTTTATCCCCCAACCACAGACACGAGTACACACACCAACTGACTTAACTTTAATTCATGTGACAGCCATATTTAAAGGGTAAGTTAAAAACAACAATGTCCTCATCATTGGCATTATTGAGTTTTAAAATCTGCAGCTCAAACACACACATTCCCTTTCAAAATGTGGCCTTTCAAGCCAAATTCAAAGTTTATACTTAAACTTTCCCTTTCTAGTTTGGTCTTGAAAGTACTGTATATAATGGTTATGAGGCTGAAAGCTGTAATTCATCAACAGCTCAAAAAACATTTTACCCCCACAAAGAAAAAACATATTTCATCCAAAAGGCATTTTCTCTCGTACCCCCTACCTTAGACGAGCCATATCTTATGCCTTCATTGCAACAGTTTTCTGGGATAAACTGTATGTCTTTTAAGATGAGCTTCTCCATTAAAATCTAATTTATACTATGCGTGTGTAGTAACAGACAGGACTCTGGCTCCTCCTCACAGTCTGCCTTCAATTATTTTACATATACTTGTAAATGGTTGTCTTCTGGTATATACTGTATGTGGCTCATTTACCCAGAGCTGCTGGGCAATTAGCGGTTCGCTATCGGTTAGTGGCATTGGTTCGCTATCGTTAGCGTGGGTTTGCGTGGGTTACGTAAAAGACATCTGTGCATCCAGGGCTCGAGATTTAATATTGTGTTTGTGCTACTTTTAGCACATGATTTTTAATGCCGGCTAATAAAAATCACACTGCATCCCCTTTTGGGATTTACCCACATGCAAATTGAATTTTAATGTGCAGTAACAGACAGGACTCTGGCTCAGCCTCCCAGTCTGTCTTCACTCCTTTCTCATATACTTGCTAATGCTAGAGAAAAGGAGGAGAGTCAGGGACTCTGACTGTGGGAAGAGCCAGAGAGCAGTCAGACACTGCTTGAGTTTAGTGCCCCTCACGAAATTGGATACAGTAACCTTACTTGGGATCTTAAAATTCCATACAAACATTTAAAACTTGAAAACAGATCAGTGTTTTTTCTTATAAATGCATTTTCAAATGTATTTGCAAATCTCCTTTAAATTAGGAATATATATATATAGCCTAGAACTGATTATTGGAATCATGATACAACCTGTGTGAAAATAGTAAAATCGCTCTGCACTGTGCTTGATTTCATGTAGGCATATATCTGTTGTTTTAATTATCTGTTTCTAGATTTGGATTATGCCATAAATCAGGAAAATCTTGTTTAAAATAAACATATTCACATATTAACTAGTTCACTCTGACCCCTGTGCTATTTATTTGCAGTATCCAATCAGATTGCTTATTATTACTGGATTACTGCAATTAGATAACATCTGATTGGTTGCTACAAATGAATAGCACAGGCAAACGTTTGCACCTTTTAAATTGCAACAGCCATTACATGTTTGCCTATATTAGGTCTCTTATCATTTTAATATAGAATATACAAGTATGAAGAGATTAAGATTGTACGTCTCTACTGTAAAAGCGTTAACCATTTTTAAAAAAAATATTTGTTCTATTTTTTTTAATGGATTAATAATGGAGAGAGTTTGTGGAAACACAAATGAAGCCAAATAGGCTTTTAAGAAAGCATTATGTACAAATTGAAAACATTTAGTGTCACTGTTATATATGAAGATGAAAAATAACAGCATAATTAGAGCACGGGCTGAATAAAATGCTGCAAAGGCTACTAGAACCAGAAATAATAAACTTGGTAAGAGTTTCCATTTTATCTCTATTAGCAAAATTTGAATTTAAGACTTAGAAGACAGCCATATTGATTTACTTTAGTTGTAAATGGTAACTATCAGTGTTTGCAAAGGGTTGCAGGTTGGACACTCTTTATAATTTTCTTCTGAGCTGGATTTTATTTGGATTATGTCCTGTTACAAAATGGTTGTTCAATAACCCAGTCCAATAGTTTTGATCAGATTGCCCAGTGATTTACTAACATGACTGATGGTTCCCTACCAATTGTTTGCCACATTTTTAAATCTGATCAGTATATATAATTGGTAGATATTATGGTAAGAACATCAGAGGGAAATCTGCCCATGTGCACCAGGCCATGTTTTTGTGTATTCTACGCTTATGTAGCTGAGTAGCCAGAGGTTTCAATTGTTGTATTCCAGTACCTATCCTACCCACCTAGGTTCTGTTGACTCCTATGCCTTGTTTCTGAGCATCAAGATGAAATATAACATATCGTGAGTAATAAAAGGACTCTTACAACTCTGATAATGCAATTAACAATGATGCTTTTTACTGCTGACCCACACACACAGGGTTCGGACGTATTTTCGAGGGTTGCCCGAATATTTGAGGTTATTTTCAGGGTTACCGAAAATAACCTTGGATTTTCAGTAACCCTCGAAAATATGGTCCCAAGTCACAAAATCCGAACGTTCCGCATGGATTCCGACGCAACGTCCAAATTTCAGACCAGATCATGAGTCAGACCCAGATCCCATCTCTAGTGCACATCCAAGTCAATTCAAACTGCTCAACTTCTTCAGTGCCTATACCCCAATCTACAGCTGCTGTCTTCACCTATAGACAAGCCCCCGATCGTCAGGAGACTTGTTGCACCGTGCTGTACATGGTTACCTTAGAGCGCAAGGTATAAACTCTGAGGCCAGGTATACTCTGAAAAACTGGAACACCAGTGGAAGTCACAGGAATTGGAATACAAAGAAAATGACGAGAATACAAGGATAATAATGAACAATGAGAAGAACAATGAACAAGACTAGGCTAAAAGAACCAGATTTTGGCTACTATAAGAAATAGCAGGGACCACTAGCTTGACTAACCAAAACTATAACAGACAATGAGGGAAAAACCTAAACGGGCTTAAATAGGCAGAGGGACCAATAGGGAAGAGGATGACTGAAGTCTGATGTAGGAATGGCTAACAGGGCAAGTTTGAATCTGATTGGATCACCTCCGTCCTTCCTAGTGCCTGCAGGAACGGAGGAGATAAGAAGAGGTGCCCATGCGTGTACGCACGGCACCAGAAGGAGAGGCACAGGCTCCTTGGTGAAATTCGGGAGTTCTGAAAGTTTTGTCGGGACTTCAAAACCCTCAGATTCAATACTGGGTTCTATTAGAAACCACATTACATCTCTAATTTAGAGGTAACACTTCATCCCAAGTCAGATGCTGCCAGTTGTTTTCTGCCATTGCTATAGAAACACCTGTTGTATTATCTCATACTGTACTGCTTCTGAATATAACAACTATTGTTATGAGGTAGAGTCAGAAAGCCCCCAAATAGACACAAAGCAAGTTAAAACCTCATAATGTATCTGTAAACCTTTCCATGTAAAAAAAGGTTTTCCATGCTTATCCAATAAACCATTTGTTTTTGATTTGTCCTTTGAGCTGCTCCATGAGAATCATAAAAACTGGGGGTTAAACTGTTCCTAGGGCCTAGCCAATCAGAAGATGCACTCTGCAGGAAGCACATGTTCCCACCTGAACTTAAGGTTCGTACACACGTGCAATCGCGGGTGCCGACCCGCGACGCATAATGTGTACGAACAGCCGTTTCGGACAATAAACGCCTGTGTATGGACTGTTTTGGCCAATAAATTGCTCATACACGGGCTGATTATCGGGTGATCAGACCATCAATCAGAACACCAGTGACAGATTGCAGCCGTTCAAAGGTAAACCAAGGGGTGAGCACCTATCATTTAAGGTCCTCCCCCTGTCTTTGGTTTATTGGGAGGGATTAGGGGGACACAGCACAATTCCCCTTTATATTATTTGCCATTTACAATGTAATAATATGCCATATATTGTTTGGATGACATTTTTTCATGGCACTAAGCCTAAAGATGTCCCAGTGTTCATTTATATAAGCCAGTGTGTTTTGAAGTAGAAAGTAGCATTTCAATGAAGTTAGAAATAATTTATATAAAATAAGGCTTATAAATATTTTGTTCTAATATCAAAGAATGTAGATTAGGGTTTATCACCCCGGCAATCCTGTCAACTCCACCACAGCAATGGGAGTTTTCATTCCCACTTTACCTAAAATATTAAACTTTCATTTTTTTTTTTGCCGTTTCAATTGACTGAACAAATTGCTATGGTTGTTTGCACCTTTTGTATATCCAGTCTTCTCTCGCTTTGTGACACGTTGAAAGCACATGAAACACATATCCCACCTAATGATCACAGCAGACAGAACTGCTATATTTTGTCTCCCTTATGAACCGATGACAAGTTTGCAGCACAGAAAGAATATCGCCCTTTAATCCTCTAGCAGGTATAAGCAAATTGAATTCTTTGTATAGTAACTGTTAGCGATTTCCGACTAAATTGCAAACAAAGAAAGTGTCACTTAAAAGGTAACTGAAAAATCTGCAGACTTTCTTCCATGAACTCTTCGGATGTTGCATGAATAACACAATCTAGCCATTGCTATTTTGTGTTTTGTTTTGTATTTTGCTAATAGTGATGGACTAGAACTCGAACCTATTAGAGTTTCCCAGCGAACTCGGAATTCTCGAACTATCCCGGACCCTGGATTTTCGATATTTTCCGGACTTTCGATAATTATCAAATGCTCGAACGTGTGAATGTTCGAATATGCGAGTAAAATGTCTATTATACCAATACACGAGTAAATATCGAATTTTCGAATCTGCGAGTCGTTCAAGGGATAACTATTGAATGTTCGAACGCGAGAGCTCGAAAGTAGCACACGTAAGAGTAAAATTGAGTTTTCGAAAGTCCTGGATATTCGAACATGTTCTCCAGACCATTTCCCAGGTCCCACAGCCATTCACATTAAGTTACCATTGATATTTTAATTGTATTTCATTCGAACTTTTTGAACTATTTGACTCCCATTGACTTTAATGCGTCCTGTTTCAAACTTTCAAACTTTCCATTTAGTTCGAAAACAGACTGAACTTTCAGAAGTTCGGCCATCTCTATTTGCTAATAACGACGGAAGCATAAGGACCAAGTCTACACAAAGTCTATAATCTTTCCCTCTTTAAAATTCAAATGATTTTTAAAATTTTGAAATTCTTTAATGTAATGTTTGGATTCACAAATTATCCCCCCCCCCCCAGTACAATTCTGGAAATGTGTGAGCTAGTGTAATCTTGCACCCTAGTGGTAGGAACAAAAAAAAGTTTTAGCACCATTTTAGCACCAAAAATTAGCACCATTTTAAACCATAAGAACTTTTATTGAATAGCCCTGTTTGTTTTTTCGGATGGAATTTTATATTTTGTAATATTTTGTTTTGATTTTTCGCTGAAAAGGTCAGAGTTGTGAAGTTTTTAAAAATCTGTTAGATCTACGGATTTTTAAAACCGGCAGTTCCGAATCGAAAGGACATTAGCGGGGCCACATAGAGAAGGGCTGATAGCACTACTGTGGAAATGCTGTAGTGTATATCTGGGATTCCATGGGTTTTAGAATAGATTTCATTCATTATTTAATGCACTATTCTTCTAACATGCATGGCATTTAAATGGCCAAATGCTCAAGCCTGGTGTAATAAAAGCACAGGACACATTTTATTGACAGTTACAATTAGGGATGGACTAGAACTCGAACTATTCAAACTAGTTAGATTTTCCGGACTCGCTGGACTATTTTCGAAAATCCTCGAACATTCGAGAATTATCGAATAATGCTTTAAATGTTGACCATTTTAGTTGCAGGGGTAAATGTGTGATAATAGAGATTTGAAATGTTACTGAGCTCCTAATTCACAAAGAAACCCCATGTAGGAAAATGCCCAGACATGAAGAATAAAGTTGGGATATTTCAAAGGGAGGTAAAAGAACAGGGTGCATCTTTCTAATAAAGGGAATGGGCCTGTTTGTAACAAATGAAAATACCGTAAAGTAAAACATTGCTGTGCACTAAGTAGACAGTTACTGATGTGTATATGTCCTGGGCATAGATGTTATTAATAATAATATCGCATGGGAGGTGCATCTTTCATAGCGCTGCATCAACAGCACGCAAGATAATTAGCAACTACGGTATATTACTATGTGGATAAATGTATAGGCATATGTATATTTAATAGATGGGTAATTAATAAGACACTGAGTTGTAGAGAGCTTCCTACCCTATTGGATTCATTAATCAGCACATTGATATTGCTAATATACTGTACATATACTGCATGTGGCTAAGCATAGTGCAATTCAAACCATCAGTATGTATTCCCTGATACAATGTATCACTATTGTTATTATTATTGTTGTTATTATTATTCCATTATAATACCCATAATCATCCCTATTTTCCAGTGGATAAAAGTTCTCTGTCATAAACAGAGCAGAATTATCCACAGTTCAACTTAAGCTCCTACCTAGGGCCCAGGAAACTTCATCTTTAAAAGCAAAGAGACAACAGAAGTCTGTGTAGGTACTTCCTGTCCCAGTACAAACTTTTAAGCATGCATGTTCGGCCCTTGGGGACAGGGGAGGAGCATAGGGTCAGGGGATGTCACTCAAGCTACTGAAGGCATTAATTTTCAACATTATTCGCAAAATAAATTCTCACAGGCTGCAGCCAGAGATGGGATCTTGTTTAAAGGAAAGACTGGAGGCTTTTACTTAACCCTACCTTGTTCAGTGAATACAATTGTCCTTTAATCCATTTCTGTGCATAAATCCTGAATATCAGGTGTATTGTTTAGTTTGAACATGGAAATGAATAAGCAAAAATGAACGTCCTCTTTCTTCTCCATATAATCCCAATCACCAATCATGTCCCCCAATGCCTCCCCAACAAACTCAGCAAACTTAAAACTGGCATTATTATGTTTTAATGCAGTGTAGCGATGTAGTGATGTTGTACCATGGCGCATATCCGTTGTATTCAGTTAGATCATCTGGACTGTTAGTTTAGTTTTTGTTTAGTTTTTGAAGACGTTTCGCTAGTCATCAGACTGACTTTATTAATTCAGAATGACTTGTACAAGAATCTGTTGGCAATATAAGTACCCTGGAAAGTCCCAATTAGCATACTGTATCACAGACAGGTATTAGGGACCCTACTGATTGCAAGGTGTGGATGCATTGAGGCTAAGAGGTGTCATCAAAACTACCCAGGGTAAGGTGTCAAAACAGCATTGTACATGGCAGACAGTTGGTGTCAAATCCCCCCACCTCTATTCAGGCTTGGTTTCTTTATTTTCACATAAATGGCCTCCTTGCTTCTTTGCCAAGATGTTGGACATTACAATCTTCAAAGGTATGTCCTTTTTCCTTAAGATGCAGGTACACGGCTGAGTCCTGACCCGAGGAATTGGCTCTTCTGTGCTGGGCCATACGTTGCTGCAGCTGCTGTTTGGTCTTCCCATCATGCAAATCAGAGCGCTCTTTACTCTTACTTAATTGCCAACAGATTCTAGTACAAGTCATTCTGAATTGAGAAAGCCAATCGGATGACTAGCGAAACATCTTTATGTACTAAACTTTAAGTCTAATTGGTCTAACTGAATACAACAGGTATAGCATGACTTGCCTGAATGAGAACCTTCACAAGCATTACCATAGCGCATACTAATATTTTTATTTGGCAGACATACCGACGGTCAGGGTTGTTCATGTTCAGTTAAGCATGCAGTTTGGACACTTCTAGGTGCCCATATTTTGGGCAGTGCACTGCAAGTCACACGAACCCATCCATTTTCCATCTATAAGTCAGCACATAGCTTGTGGTTCCAGTACCAGGCACCTCTAGGTTAAAGTTGTGCATCAGTGCCAAAGCCCTCCCAGTCCTGCTGATCAATTGTATGTATCAGCACCACCCCACAAACAAAGCCCCAATTCACCCAAGCCTTACTTAAGGCATCTGTATTCTGTGCTGTTCTGTCTGTGTATTAGCAGGGAGATTCAATAAAAGTTCTTATCGTTAAAAATGTGTAAATTTTGCCCCAACCAATCAGATATTATTTAACATTTGAAAGCTAACATCTGATTGGTTGGGGCAAAATTAGCACCATTTTTAACGATAAGAACTTTTATTGAATAACCCCCGTTAGTGCATTGCATGTTACATAATGATGTACGCACAATATATACAAGCACACACTGCAGATACTGTAAGATAGTAAGCGCAGGTGGTGGACTTGATTTGAAGCAGACAAAGGCAAGCGGCATTTAGCAGTGTATAGTGTGTGCCTGGGTGGGTGTTTTGGAGGGGTCGCTAGCCGCCAGTAATAAATCTTGCTCAGGGTGCTACTTATCCTAAGGCTGGCCCTGTCTCCGATACTTTACCTTGGTACTGTGTATCGCTCCTGCACTTTCCATTATACACACAGTGCAAAATAAAACCACTCTAACTGTAGTCTAAATTTCATTGTTAAAAAGCCTCATTAAATGTCGTTTGATTGCTCCTACCTATTAAACAAAACATTTTAGGTGTGCATTTTAAAAATGAATTCATTAGGCATATCAAATGTTGATTTATGTAAGGTTTTGGAAGAAAAGATTATTGGTTTATAAAATGACTTTCTATTGGTAAGTTTGGGGAAAAGGGAGTTTTCTATTCCAAACCTCTAAGCTAAGCAATAAAAATGATTTCCCCCAAAGTATGAAGTCAGCTTTTTTTGTTCATGAGCATTTTCTCACGGAAGGCTTATTACCTCGGTAGTTTAAATCTTCATTTAATTATTAACACAATGCAATGAGCATTGCTCAGATGATTTGTACGTCTAGGATTATTAATTCCTTCAGTCAGTGTAAACCTACCACCAAGCAAGAAGTTTTGAATTTTATGAGTGATAATGACCTTCCGTGATAATCTGAGAAGATTTAAATAGTCCTAGCGATCTCAGGGGTAGCGATTCAACAAGCACTATGGTCATATAAAATGTTTTAAAGATGCGATGAAGGCAGAGAACATGCAGTAAGTTACTTAATAACTGCACTTCAGGCTTGACTGTAGTCAGAGCAAAAAGAAAAATATTCCTGTAAAATGAATGGCAGTTTATTATAATGTTAATGGCCTAGATCATTGTGTTGTGTTTCAGACTCTTATTCTAAGGCTCCCAGAGTTTTAGGTCATTCTGTAAAGAATTAAATAATGTTGAGTAGAGATGGACGCAAACCCGAACCCTGATTTCACAGATTTCTGGATTTTGCTGAGCCATGGAAATATTTTAGAAAATTCTCAAACATTTTTATAAACGTTTTGTATTTACATTTTTAGAAGTCTCGAAAATACTACGCGGAATGCCATTGCTATTTATACCTTTATTTTCTAGAAATTTCCAACATTTTAGATTTAGTAAATTCCAAATAATATTTTCGAAAATACTACACAGAATGCCAAAACAGGAAGCGCATGAAGTTTCTGGTACTGGATGGTGTTTTTTAAAGATTTTGGGCATTGATATGGAGCCACTTCCCAGGTCCCCGAGCTATTTACACAGTAAATTGCCATTGTTATTTATACCTTAATTTTATGTGGAATGTTCTTATATTTTAACTCCCATTGACTTGATTGGGCCACTAGCGGATTTTCGAATTATCAGATTTTTTTAAGAATCCGCAAATCTGCAAGCAGAATGATTTTCAGTGAGTTCTGCCATCTCTAATGTTGAGTAGAGATGGGATCCGGGTCCAACTAGTACCCACATCCAACACGGAACCCCTCGGTTACGAAATCCGAGCATTATGGGCGGATCGTTCAGATTTTGGGACTTCCAATCTGTTTAGAGGCTGTCATGTTTAGAGTCATGTGTGATAAAATAAATATTCGCAACCTATGCATTTGGTTTATAAATAAAACAATCTTTATGTATAAGATGAAAAATGATTTACAAATCTCTCTAATATATTTTGCCTTGAAGAGTTAAATATGATAGCAAATAAAAAGTTATGAAGTACATGTAATAATTCTCCTTTACATCTTTGTGTTTGTCCCTAAGAATAGAACTGTCATATTTCTTTTACGATTATCCATTAATCAAGATTCTTAAAAATCTTTTCACATTTTTACTTTCATCTGCTTTGAGCAGTGACTTAAATTATAAGTAGAGATAAAACCCAGTTCCTAAACGCACTGGGAGAAATGTGAAAAATTGCCTTTAAAATTTTCTAATTTCTATCAAAATATCTATATCAAATGCATTTGAATAATTTCTATTCAAATACATTTGAAAATTCTAAAAATTCTGATTCAGTTGGGTTTTTCTGATTTTCTGAACTTCAATAAGTTCAACGGAACGGCTGTCTGAATGAAACTCTTCATCTCCTTCATCCAAGTAGCACAAGCATTTTGTGAAATTCTAGGGTAAATTTAATTTAAAAAGCTTCATTTTGTGCATAGATATTAACCTTTCCCCTTTTTTATTATTATTCCCCTGCATTGCCATATAAGACCCCAAATATATAAATAGAGATCTTTTGTCACTGTCTTGCAAAGTTTTTATAATGCACTTGTCTATCAAATGTACACAAAAGACCGCAAGAACTGCTTCTGAGTATGTTTTCTGAAGATAGTCGACTAAATAATAACAGGAAAATTAGCCCGTGTCACGCTGCATTCTAGAGTTTATTACCTATGTAGCGTTTTGCAGCAGCGTAGGTGTTAATTTTTTTTGTGCTAATACCATGTTCTTTTCAAAACGATCAGCTCAAGCTGACACTGTTAGTTTTGTCTACGAATCACTCTGCCTGCGTGACACAAAAGAGGAAGATGGCAGCAGATAAATGTCAAATAAAGTCTTAAGATTGCATCTTTTCACTTGATGATAACATTTGGCAGTCACATGGGGTTCATTAATTTTGACTAAATGCAAGAGTTTTTTTGTAATAAATTTCAGAAAGTGGAGCACTTCATTTGAAAATGTCAGTCTGTGGGCTTGTGATAATAGATCTTATAACCATACATTTGTAAAATATGTTGTTTTTTTTTATATTTCGGGGCCAACATTAACATGCTTATGGAAATTTAAATGGTAGTTCTGACATTCTTTTTTTGCTTTTTTTTAGGGGGCTGGGGGGGGGGGATGTGACATTCTTTCGAGAAAATCAACCTGATAATCAACTATTTTGGGGGGGAGAATTAAAGTAATTTCCATCACTAAGATATGTAGGTATGTTTTTTTTTTTACATCTTTTCTCTGTGTGCTTTATAAATTATAATTATAAACCTGCTTGAAGCTTTGAAAGAGAACTTGACTATTTTTCTTAAGTTGAAGAATTGATTCGAGAATAAAACTCCCATTATTCGAACAACAATACCGCATTATTCCCGTTGATCATTTCAGTATCATGTTTTTAAGCATTTAAAACACAAGAAATTAGAATTTAATTCAGTTCCCTCCATTCATGTTCTAAATTGTAACCATTATCTTTAATGGAATCAACGTGAATGGCAATAGAATGGCAACTGATGGTGTTAACTCTTTTAATAACATGAAATTTTTTTTAAAAAATAGTATTTTAACAGTTAAATATCTTATGTATGCCCGTTCAAATTTTTGATTAATTTAATCAATGTTTGTTCATCCAAAAATACCTGACAAATGATTGAATTGTTTTCAAATCACATTTCTAAATTTGTACACATAATTAAGACAGCCATTATTAAAATATTAATATTTTATTAACGCTGTCTCATAAGCTATGAGATCTGTCTGGGACTTTTTTTTAAAACTCGGGGTGATCACACATGGCTAGACAACTTTAGTGCATGGATTTCTGGTAACATAATCTTTCAGCTTTTTCTGGCTTCAACTGTTTGCAGACTGAATTTTATACCAAAGGGAGGTTTCATTTTTTAAAGGGAATATTTCAGCTCGAAAACAATGTGTATTCGCTGATACAAATTGATTAATATCAAGATGGCTTACGATGTGGAATTTATTTGTACCCCAAGATAATATATACACAAAAAAAGTATAGTATGTGACACTTTTTATTTGCACTAATAATAGTTTTCTTAATAGATTAGCATTCGGAAGCTTCCTCCCTTCTTCAGATCTTTACATCATCTGGCAACTAAAAAACTTTTACAATATACAAGTTTGTTAGTTGCTAGATGATGTAAAGATCTGAAGAATGGAGGAAGCTCCCAAAAGCTAATCTTTAAGAAAACCATTGAAATTCAAAAAAAAAACAGTGTCACATACTATACTTTCTCATTTTTTTGTGCATTAATATGGCTACAATTAATTTAACTAATATATAGGAATTTTGCTATAGGACTATATTAATAAATCCAATGGAAGACATCTTTTACAGTAAAAGTAAAATCCAACAAAAGACAACACATAAAACAAAATATGTGGTCATGGTTAATAGACACTAAATAGAATTCTGCTAAGGAATGGGTCACTGAACAAAGTTAGCCCACAAAATCCTTTACATAGGTACAGGTACAAAAACAACAAGAAATAAAAAAAGATTCTTGGTTACTGTATAATTCTTTGGATTGCCTTTATTCTCATTGCCCCCCCACCCCCTGGGAAAATATTTCATAGTTGTCTGTTCAACAGAACGTGATCTACCCTACAAATTCAGGACCCACTCTGCTATGTACTTAAGCTGGGTACACACATTAATGATAAACTTTATCAATAACTATTGGAAATGTGAGTACCTTAAAAACAGGAATTCCTGAGACCAACAAATGTTTGAACCTTTACAAAAATTGTAACCCCTGTACTGAAGTATAGGGAGCTGTCAGCGATCATAGGTAGTATGGCAGTCCTGAACAAACAATATTTTATATAGGCAGAACATACGTGATTGTGTAGCCACATCTTTAAAAGATGACAGACAGAACCTTACAGATTCTGTCATATTTAATAAATTGTTAGTGTGTACCCAGCTTTATTCTCTTTTTTACTGAGGCTCATACACCAATCAGATGGACAAAATTAAGTTAATCCGAGTACACACATTAGTACTGATGGGGCCAATCCTGTCAGTACCAATGTATATATGTATAGTTTATTTATAAAGCGCCACTTGGGGATGCAGCGCTGTACAATAACAAAATACAAAAAAGTCATACAAGGGGGGCAATTACATGAATAGTTCAGTACATAAATATATAAATTATATAAACAGAAGTGCTAGAGCCTTGCCACAAGAGGAAAGGAGGTCCCTTCCCCCCATAGATCGGTTCTTTTTTGCTGATGTGTATATGTCTGTAAGGACCTTTTCTGATGCCAATGAATGGTCAGCGTTGTTATGGATGGAAAAAAAATAAAGCATAAGGAGTCACCTGGGAATGTCAGGTGTATGTATGGAAGTCAAGGGCGATCTCCCTATACTTTATATATATGACTCGTGACTGTGTGTAGCTACATCTTTCAAAGATTCTGTCTGTTATCTTTGAAAGATTGGTACTGTGTGGACCCAGCTTTAATCTAGAAATATGTTACCCAATGGATAAAGCTTACTATGGCAGACCTATATTGGCCACCTGACAGTAAGGATTTATGTCTATGATGATATATTCAGCAGTTTCTACAGTTTGCAATGTGGATTGCTCTCCTTGGCTTGCTTGTTTAATTGTTTCAATCAACTTGAACCATTTACACTTTCATTCGGTTACAAGCTAATATATATGAGCAGTTTTTAAGCTACAAGGGGGTATTCAAGTTTTATTGGAAAGTATTGATTGGTCACATCATTCAGCTGTTGATAGGTGTATAGCCAGCTTTACACTGACGTGTAGCCTAGATGTGTTCAGTCCAGTCTGAACCTCAGTAAATAAAACTAATTTTATTGAATACTCAAGCTTAGATAAAGACTTTTAAGAAAATGTGTTGCATCAAGGCTTTCAAACAATGCCATGAAGAGATTCATGTAAACATTTTTATGTCTGATAGGCTTATTTAGAAGCTGACCATGCTTAAAGAAACACATATATTGGTTTATTTCAGTTTGAAATCTTCAGCAATGTAAATTGCATTTTTAAAAAAAAAAATATATATTTTCCCATACAAGCAAATTAAATATCTGAGCTGCCCAGTGCAGAAGATGTCCCTGTGCCATTGCTGTAAAGTTTCTAACAATACTAGTAAGGGGACGATAGCTTGCAGTGCATCAATTAGCCTGACTGATTCTTTGTCTGCAGCAGACTCTCAGGACCAGCCTGTCAGTTTGCCACGTCTTCTCTTTGGGATCAAACTGTCAACGCAAACATGCTTTCTTTTCATTCAGAGCTATCTCACCCCCAGAGAGTGAACGCTTTCAAAAATGCTTCATACTAAATTACATGATACTCATTTTAGCTGATCAGACTGACAGAGATTTAAGGAACAATTACAAAGGTTTGTTTTGAATGACTTGTTAGACGTAATGAATAATTTCTGAAAAGGTTCCTGAGTAGGCTGACCTACATTTAACCTTATTCGTTATAATTCAGACCTTTTATGATAGATGAGATGTAGATAAGGAGATGCACAATGCGATGGGGGAGAAGTCATATCACTTAAGTCTCTTGTTATGGGTAATGTTGTGACAACAGGGCAATCCGGCTATCAAGCAAGCAAGGGCCTGTTGTCGTGCAAATTGTAGCCAGGAATAAAAGATTGCGCTTAGCAGACTGTGTTTTTCTTTGCCAGAAATACCAATTGATAGTGGAGAAGTCTTATTATCACTTCTGGACTGGCTTCCCTTAGCAAAGCAAGGCTACACTAGCTTGTTCCAGCCAAAAATGAGCATAGGACGTGGTGCACAATGGAAGCATTTTAATATTAATTAGGCACAAAGTCATTTTTGTAATTAGAGGGGCAAATGTTTATTTGTGCAACAACCGATGTAAGTATTTTCATTGTCTTCTACAGCTAGATAATAGCTGATTGGTTGTTGGTTATTAATAACACAGGAATATAGCATAACCACCAAAAGGCTTATAATATAGCATTTGGAATTAGAGACATTCGGGCCGAATCTCGCCATGCTTTAAAGTCTCTCACGGGATTTACGGGGTCTCTGTCGTCAGGTAAGAAGGAAGTTTTTTAGTTCTGCATCAGCCCGTACAGCTCTGTAGTAAAGGCGTTAAGATTAGCGCAAAATTGTAATGCTAATCTAAACTAAGCCTTTACTACATAGGCTACGCAGCACTATTATCCAAAATATTTGGAAATGCCACGGCCCACACCATATTAGTGCCAAACCCACGCTAGCTGATATAACATTGAGTAACATGGGTTTTGCACAAATTTCTGGCAAAAATATATATATATCTATATTGTATCAGCCCCATTGTGTACCACATCAAGTTCTGTCATCAAGCCTTGGTCTTACCAGTATAAACTTTCAACATGTGTCAGACTTTGGTTTATTAGGGTGCAAAATAGACCAGGCCACATGCTGCACAGGGGATGCATGTTGGGAACTTCGGCTATAGGTGAACAGACCTTCTGAGAAATATGTAATTCATTCCTGAAATCCTGTCACCGTTTGATTTTCTCAAGCACTTTGGCCAATAACTGTGTTTTTGTACCCTGAAAAAATAATATTAACACCACAAATTAAGACAAAAATGTCTTTCTGTTTAGATCTTTTTTTTAAACAGTGCATTGTCTTATCTTGTACAGGTCTCTAATGATATGTTGTAGTATTGCTATTTATCTCTGGTACAAATAGAGTATTTCAAATTTTAGAAGATTAAAAGAACAAAAAAACGTTAGAAGTTATACAAAAGTGGCTACTCTATTGAGATTCAAGCGTATGTAGGCTAATGGACAATCTGACTTTATACACTGTCCTCTTTAATTCTTTGACATTGTTAAAAGCTAAATTTTCTCTTACTATAACTAGTTACAAAATAAATCATTGACAGAAGAATATAATGAAAATCACACAAAAAAAATAATACGATATCAAGTTGCAAGTCTCTTCGGGGCAACTGTAATTAACTTTGCATAATATGATAAAATTGATGGGCGGTACAAGGGTCTTTTATTCAACAACTATGGATTGAATTATTTTGTGCTCTTTTAGACTGCTCTTATGTTAGGTACAGGGCATTAAACACAATTCTCAAATGATTGGTTTATTAAAGAGATCGAGGCAATTAAAAATATTCATACATATATAATCCTCATTTATAGTTTGGTGGTGATTGTGTCTCTTCGACTGTTGAATTTATTCAAAGATATTATCAGATTGAGTTTGTTCTAAATATACCCATCTTAAATTCTGTACTTTAGTGTTCCATTGAAATTGTTCATTAAGAAATTACTTACAATATTTATTACATTTGCAGTATATTTAAATCTGCATTAACTCTGCATATTTCGTTTTTTAATGTAATCCTGCATTTATATAGGATTTTATTTGAAAGGGCTGAAATTAGGAGGTCATCAAGTGTTATTGATGCTTCTAGCAATGACATTCTTGAGTAAAAAGAATGCGTTTATTTCTTCCCATTAAAATTTTAATATTCACAAAAGTGTTCAAATAGTAAACTTCATTTTTTTTTATTGTGGCATGGTTTTTTATGAGTGTAATGGAAGAAATGTCTAAGTACATAACATAAAATGTGATTTCTGTTTTTTTTTCTAGAGTGTAAAATTAGAAAATGACATTAATTGGAAATTTTCAGGGTGAATGAGATGATTCATTGCATTAAGAATTTTGCTGATAAATACAAGAAGATCGCAAGAAAATTAATTTCTTTGGATGGGTTTGAAAATAACACATAGCATTTTTCTGCGTTGTGTGTTTTTATAGTTTAGTGTTATTGCAAATAGAATAAAAGTTAATTTGTTTAAGACAAATTAATTTGAAAAGCATCACTTAATTATAAATAAAAAGCACTTTAGAACCGAGTGTAGATCATCTGTCTGCATTAAGTCCCAAGCCTTGAGGAATATTTGTATGCTTCGGAATTGTAAATAAAGATTAGATCATTTTAATTATATTTCCATAATGATTTTTTTAAATATATATTTCTTAACAAGAGAAGTAGCTAAATTGCCCAAACCAATTTTCTTAATAATTATTTGGAAATTGCTAAGATTGCACCATCACTAAGCTTAACAGCCCCTTTTAATTCTTAAAGGACAAACTAAAGGCTGGATTTACTTTAGCTGGACTGAATAATCAAGAACATCTTTTTCATTTTAATTTTCCAGGAATAAAAAAGTTTTGTACCACTTTCTCATGATACCCAGTGATATTTCATCCTTCAAAAGGGAATCAGAAAGGTGGCCATATTCTTTAGAGGGATTCGCTCAATATTGGCAAGGTGTGAAGGTAGGAAATGGAAAATTTCTTTTACTTAAAAATCCAATTCAATTGTTCAGTGTATGTTCACCTGACCATTCGTCCCCTGTAAGCTAAGGGCAAATAATTGAATTACGCTTCCCCTTTCAAGCCTAAAATTCTTTCAGGCTCATTTACCAAGAGCCGCTATTGCTCTGGGTAAATGCTCCTTTCCAGATTCAATATTGCGTTTTCGAATGTGGGTAAATACCGTTAAGGGATTTAGCCACTGCGGAATTTTAACACCATCTATTTGCTATACTGAATCACGAGTATTGGATATGCGGGTGATTTTGCATGACCCGTTTGCCCAGTGAGTCTGGGTAACTCGGCCCCCTTATTGTTATTTATCCATGCTCCATGTATTTGGGACTTTTATCCTTTATTGTGAAATTTGAATGCGATAAGCTCACTTAAACAACAGGAAGTATTCCATGCCAAATACGATGATGGACCTGTAAACAAAGGTAAGTGCAGCTTCCCCCCCAAAATTAACCATATACGTTTAGTCCTTTTATTAGAGATCATAGAAACTGTTCTTATTAGTTGGTTAGAAATGATTGTAAGCAGGTTTGCCAACTTTTTAAAAAGTTCACCACTAATGGCATTATGGCTGGCAAGAGAATAATGTTGAAGCCCTAATGTCAGTCTAGTGACAAAGCAGCTGGTTGGATGTCTGAAAAATGGCTACTGTATTAGCAGCATATAGGAATTCTATGTATATATTTCCATTTGGAATTAACAAGGTTACACTATGCTGTACAGGAAAATATACATTGCATGTCACATTGCAGTATAGCGTTGTATGTGCTGTAAAACCTTTTGTTTAGCATTTTATTCTTCTCTATTAAATTGTCCGACTCCAGCAGTTACTTCCTGTTTTGGTGATTAGGAAGTTTATCTCATTACATTTTCAGTCTTATCACTTTATTTGTACCCAATGGACGATATTGATTTTTTTGCCTTTCAAACTTGAATACCTGTATATAGGTTTAATTGAAGCATTTTCCAATCCTGGTGTCATAAATCAGACTAGCAATATTTTATGCGCATTTCAAATAGAATTCCCATCAGGTCTGTGCAAACTAATAAATCATCATTATCCGACCCCAAGCAGTTTTATACATACACAAGCACAAAGTTTAAAGGGGCAATTTACCTGGTTTATAGGAGTCGTTTATAGACTTATTTTGCTATAACTAAATAATTACTTATAACAGCATATACTATTGTATAATGTCTTCCCATCTATGCAAGCTGGCTTGTTTCGTGAGAGGCATTCCCTTTAGATATTATTAATGGATATTTATTCTGACAAAATAAAAAATTGCCATTATAGGAAGGGAATATATAGGAATGCTCCCCTTTACCACAATTGCACTGATCCATTGTTCATTAGAGGTGGATTGTGTTTTCTTCTCACTGAGACGTATGCACACCACATAGGAAATAGTCTGGTCAGGCTAGGAGTGGTGGTACTAGCAGGGTCGATTCTAGGCATAGGCGACCAAACCAAACTGCTAAGGCATAATTCAAAGATAGAGGGCATCATTTAAAGTTTTTCTTTTGCAAGACAGGCTTCTTTATCCGCCATAGAGCAATAAGTTGTTACTAATCTAGTTTCCTGTTACCTCTCTGCATACAAAATAGTAATTTTGGCTGAGTTTTCCAGTCTATTCAAAGACTAATCCAAGAGGTGATTGGGGTAATTTCAGTTGGGAAGGGAGTACCAGGGGTGACTTGCTTAGGGCACCAAAATGACTAGAACCGGCCCTGGGTCCTAGAGTATAGAGTGCTTCTATACTACAGTAAATCAATAGAAAAATCACAATGGCATTTCCTACCTTTCCTATAATTATATAAGCCAATGAAAATGTTTTATTTTTGATGTATAGATACCCTTTAAGACAATAGTGGCCATATTTAGATTTCATGGCATTGAGAATAGCTTAACTACAATAAGCATGACCTAATATTATATGTAAGGTACAAATACAAAGAGAGGGAGAGTCCTGTGAAGACACTATTAGGGAGATTCAATAATAGTTCTTATCGTTAAAAATGGTGCTAATTTTGCCCCAACCAATCAGATATTATTTAACATTTGAAAGCTAACATCTGATTGTTTGGGGAAAATTAACACCATTTTTAACGATAAGAACTTTTATTGAATAACCCTGTAAGAGAACTAAATGAATCATACAATAAATCCTACTTACAAATAGGTTGTTATAGTTGTAAGGTTTAACTATCTTTTAAACTGGTTTTTGTTTAATGGTTAAAGACCATCACTACAACCATACAATGCCAAGGAACTTAACACAGAATAAACCTATAGTAAAGCAAACCAAAAATATTTCAAATTCTTAAAGGGATATTCAACTTTCAGCATGAAAAATATAACACTTAGAATCGCTTAGTCACCTAAAAATACTATGTTATGCTAAAGTGTAACAAGAATTCTGGGCATTGAAGTTCTGTGGCTGCAGAGAGACCGTCAGTAGACTCTCCCCACTTTAACGCAGCTCATTATCTCCCTAACCCATTAAAACAACATTACATCTAAAACAAAGTTCCATCTGACCAGTGTTGAAAGAAAACAATATCAGAGACTTACTGTACGTTAAACTGTAGACAAGGAAATTTAAGTTTACCCGATCTCCGCTCAAGCTGCAGAGCTGCTTATTGTAGTCCAGGCACTTTACCTACTGATGGCCGTGAATTGATCAGAAGTGCACTCACTCCTCGGTGCTAGATCTGTCTAAATGCCAGCATCGTCCAATTTATTGCCGAGGGGATTTGCAGAAAACATTAGATGAGGAAAGAGAGAGATTCAACATCAACTCAGCAGTTGCAATGCTACCTAAGCATAAAAGGAAACACTCAACACATATTAACCCTTTCACCACCACCACACACATTGGACTTCTGCCACATTAATCTAGGAAATGTATACATTTGCTATTTAATGGAAAAATAAAACTAATCATATTTATGGATCTGTTTGCACTTTATTCTAATTACCCATTAAAACATGCGGGTTGTAGCTGTTGAGGAATCTGCAATTCAACAATCATTAATTCATATAGGAACAACCATTTAGCTTTCTCTGCTGAGGTAGAATGACATTGAGGCTGAGGCCACAGTGCGTAACATAACACTTGTGGTTGCACACACATTCCCGGCATGCGAGAGCGTGTTGCCGTGTGATTGTGATTAAAATGCGGATCGCATGTGCCCCGCTTAATGGATTGCATACACAGTGCTAAGCAGCACACCAGTGTGGCCATATCAACTGGGCTACACTAGTGTGCGCTTTAAAAAGCACAATCGGACCGCAATCGCGATTGGATCACGCTTAAAAGAGCATCAGTGTGGCCTAGACCAGGAACTTTAGACTTCTATGAAATAGTGCCCCTAGTGGTAGATGGGGAGGTTTACTATCCATTAAGATTATGCTCATCAATAAAATTGTTTATTGACTAAAGCACATGAATTATTGCAGAAAATATGTAGATTTATCTATGTCTACTAAATGTGATATTTTCATGTGTTAGCGCGCTTGCATTGCGATCTCTGTGTTATCCGGGTGTCAGAGTGTATGCAAACCGCACCAAAAATGGTGATTACATTCGCAACTAGCACACCTAGTGTGGCCAGACCAATTGGCCAACACTAGCGTGCATGTTTTAACATGCAATCGGACAGGCAAGTATGGCCTAGCCCTTAGGGTGTAAAAAAAATACTGTTTCGAAATATCCCAAAATGCCTCTCAGCCAATCACAGATGTGGCTGCGGGTCCCACACCCTGCTTGCAATTCTGTGCAAGCAGAGGGCCGGGATTGTGCGGCGAAGGATAGAGGGAAGGTAAATAACTATCGGGGGAGTTTCTGGATATAACATTATAGCGGTTGGGGCTGGGGGAATTAGACCTTCCACATACTAAAAGTTTTTTAAACAGGTGGACATGCCCTTTAAGTCCCAGTGTAATGGGTTATATGATCACAAATTTCCTGTGTGACGTAATATCCTTATATTACACTCTAAGGTGAGTATTATACATTATATAATTTGCCATATGAAGCTGGGTCTAAGCGCTAGTATGATGAAACCAAAAAACTTAAGGGGAGATTCAATATCCCTGCTCCCGTAACTTAACTTAGCCCGATCCCGCGATACAATAACTAACGTAAACAACATTACATCAGTTATTGCATCGCGGGATCGTGCTAAGGTAAGAGCGTGGGTTTAAAGCCTCCCACACACTAGCGTTAAGTTTTGCGCTACCAAGTCGCTTCGGGTTTTGGATCTATAGCACGGCGCTATTTCAAAAAACATTTGGAAATAGCGCTATGCTCTAAAATCCGTATAAAACTCTCGTTAACCCGAAATTTCTTTGGGTTAATGTGAGTTTTAGACGGAAATGCCCTATATTGAATCTCCCCCTGAGTAAGAAACAAGCTGCTTAGGCCTGCAAAATATGTTGAATCACCCGTTATAATACATCAAACAACAAATAGGCAGTAAGCAAGTGATTCAGAGATGTGTAAAATCTGTTATTCTGTGGGTACACACTACCATGTATGCCTAGCGAATTCAGTCACTGGCATCCACACTACTACTTATATTAACCCGCTGGGTATTCACTGTCTCCCCAACTCACTTTGGGTGTTCCATACCATGTTTATCGCCAACCCTTCTTTGTTAAATATAACAAATGTCCCACAAAAAAAATGGACTCACCACTTCATTGCGGTGGTCCAGGTGCTCCGAAGCCCCAGACCCTTCGGTCCTCTCTATAGCCTATAACTAAGGGAGAGCGGAGCTCTTGAAACACGTCAGGTGGTTGTTTTTAATGTTTATTCCAATAAAGATGTCATTTTTTATGACACTTCCGCGCATACAGTACTTGGTGTGAGGTACCTCTTGTTTAACGGATTATTAATACATCATACATCAACATTCACCACGCACACTGGAACATTGTAATAAACCAGTGTCCTGGATAAATCATTGTCCTCATACCTAAAACATTTATGAAATCCCGGTCCTGCAAGGGGGTGCATGTACTTTGCTATTATTAAAGAGAAGGCTGCTTAGCTCATCACATAGAATAATGTGGTGGGTAACAAGGAAATCAATTCGATCAATGGTATTGTTTGGATAATTCTTACTAAAACGTCTAATGATTTTTCCATGATCTCAGCTTAATCCTCTTCATCTGCGAGCTGCTGATCCAGCCCTGATGTTTTAAACACCTGACTAAATAAATAAATGAGAAGGAACATACAATAATTACATGTAAATTTGACAAACGTGTCCCAATCTATGGACCCACAAAGGAAGGGAACTTCCCAAAAGAGAGTCAGTGGCATACCTCCCAAGGATTCTCGTTTCCCAGAGAGAGAGAGACCTATATTGAGGGGGCTCCTCCAGCTGTCCCTTAGGTCTAGGCCCCACTGACACGATTCTTTCAGTCTTCTGGAAGCATTTTGCTGTTAACAAGTAACGTATGCCAGTGCCTATCAATGTGGGTGGTGACAATGCATGCATTGCACTTATTGGTAAAACCGATATAGGTCAGTTTGCGGCTCAAGACTTCCTTCGTTTGTATTGGATGCCAGAGGGAGAGGGTGTTTGAGAGTGTGACGATCAGTGTGCTTCTTGAGTTGAGGAGAGCTCTTCTCCTTTAGAATACCTACACAAAAAAAGGTTTTACCAGCACCTGCCCTGGTCGTCTGGAAGATCCGAGGTCATCTACATGTTAAAAACAAAAACCTTTATTAAGAAGACAAAAATAAAAATTAGAACACATACTGTATTGTCGGGGTTAGCAAGCCAAGAAAAAAAGAACCCTGTGGTATCTGACATGTTATTGGGGGGACTAACCAGTCATAGAGAATCTTGTAGGACCCTTTTCTCATTTTTTACATGAACATTTACAGTAAAAGACCAACGTTAGAGCCGTTGATCATCCCCATACCATCTGCAGTATGGATTCCCAGACTGTGTAATCTAGCACCATTGATCATTTTTCAAATTTAGAAGGGTTTAAATGTGCAAAATGTTCCAACTTTGCATAGGAAAAAGAGAGCACCGCGGAGAGTTGTATGTGTTTCTATGCTTCTTCCCATGAATAAGGATGGCCATCTTTGTTGATTTGTATCTTATATATTGGTAATACCAAGTGGGAGCCAAAAGGCCTGTTCTCCAGAGGTAAACCCTGGGATAAAATAAGGGGCATAAAAGTAAGGAGAGACTATGAAAAGTAATGAGATACGTTGGTAAGTGCGATAACATCTGTACCATAGCTGCAGGGTAACTAAGGGATGCAAATGTTAAGATAATTGCACTATTAAAGCACTGTTACCTGTTAGCAGGGTTAGTAGAAAGCATTGAAATATGACAATCCACACAACCCAGTTGTAGGTGTGGATGCCTTAGCCCATTTGGTGCTATAACCCATCTGATGAAGGGTTAATTGCTCCCCCTGAAATGTTCATATGAAGTTCTCCAATAAATTGGCTAAGGCCTGTGAGAGGTCTTATTTTTTGTGCATTCTAGAAGTTCCAGACTTCCAGGGACCAGCACCACTGATTGCATGTAGTAATGTAGATCATGCAAGTGCAGGGTGTGCATGTCCTTCTTCATTTCATCTGTGGGTCAAGAGAGACTTCTATAGGCAGAAGTGCAACCTAAGGCCGAAATCAAGATGTCCTCCCTAGATTAGGATTCACATTACCTGACATCACTGTTCAGATCTTTCAGATTCCTTTGTGGTAATGCCATTTTATATTTATTCAAAATGATCATAGTGTTTTAAAAAGTCTAAAACGGGCTACAGGGATTAGTACTTTAGAACTAGAGATACTTGGCAGACATTCTCCGTACATGACAGAGATGCATGTGTACGATTAGGTTGTTCTTTTAGATAAGCTTCTGTACAATCAATTGATAAAGAGCTTTTTATTTACTGGCATATAAGACAGGGTGTATTTATCTCCATATTGAATTGCTGTGTATGATTAGTGGACCTAATAAGAGGGTTAGGATCCTTGCATTATATACGCAGAGTTTTGTTATATTAGTGCTCGTGCATTTCTCATTAGGCCTCAAGCAAAAAAATACATACTAATTAGCCAGTCTGCAACAACTTGAGGTGTTTCCAAGGCAAGTTAAATAATAAAGCTGTACTTTAAACAAGTGATGGCCTTGTCAGGGGTGGTTCTAGACTTTTTTGCCACCTGAGACAAATATTGAAAAGATACCCCCACTAGTGGCGTAACTAGGAATCACTGCCCCCCAGCAAAAGCCCCTTTCCCTGCTTAATCTACAGTGGTTTTCTAGGAGGAGGCTGAGCAGTATATGGTATAGGAAAAATAAGAAGATGGGATTCCCTGGCCCATAGGGAACCACGCGATCAATAAGAATTTTCCGTCACGTCTGATCGTTCGTTCGTCCGATCCAGATGGACGAACGATCATTGGGGCCGATCGCCCCACACCAGCCGATATTTTCGGCTGACCGACCAAAAGTGCCATGAATCGGTCAGCCGAAAATATCGGGTGGTGTGTACCCCGCCTAACAATTGATGTCCCATAGATAGGATACTGGGACATAATAGGTTAAGGCTGTCACTCTTAACTTCAAAATTATGAAAAATGATCTTGGGGTTAATTCTGTTCTCCCCCACTGGTTCTTACTGCAAAGGGGGATTTGTTCCCTATTAATATGCTGCCTCAACCACTCTGAGACATCCTGAATGAGTCACTGGGCGTGCACTGTTTTGGGAGAGTGGGGGTTGGGTTGCCACCTTTCCCTTTAAGACACAAACATGTAAGAAATCTACATGACAAAAGGCTGCATTGATTTCAGTGCCATACAGCGATTGAATGCAATTAGCACTGCAGCATGTAGATTTCATATGTGAACAGGTCTTAAAAGGGGAGATGGCAGCCAGGAGGGGCCCAGGGATAATAGTTTGGGGGGGGGCAGTAATTTCTACATAAGCCACTGCATTCATTTTCCGTTATAGTGACCCTTTAAACTTAACCTGTAGTTTTTATTATACAGCATTAACATATGAGTCCCAGTTTCTCTCCCCTTAGGGCTAGACCACACTAGATCGTTTCTCAGCGGGTTATGACGCGTTTGGGCATGAGTAAGGCATGTGGATGGCCACACTATGAGCCATATTTATGAACGTGCAGTATCGCAATTTAGCGATAACTTGCTTTACGGTAATGTACAACAGTGGCCGCAAATGTACGCCCGGAGCCGTACATTTACAACTGAGCGTTTCTTAATTAACGAATGTTCAGCAGTAGAATACCATGCGGTACCGTAATGGTATTCTATGGAGATTGTAAATCTACGATTGCGTTATCATAGCTTTACGATAGTTATCGGTAATTTACTATCGTTATCATCAATTTACAATACAATTATAAATTAACGAGCGTTAAATTGATCGGAAACTAACAATCATTTTAATTATCCTTAAACTGATCGTTAGAGGTGCGGTATCGCTAAAAAGCAATACCGCACCTTTATGAATATGGCCCGATGTGTGCTGTGAAGCAATGCGTTTTCGTAGCGCGTGCAATCACCATTTTTTTGCGAATCACACGCAATCTGATAATGGAATATTAGCCAAATCCAGTTAAATGCGCAACATTGCTTTTGGGCATTTCACTCGCGTTAACGTGCTTTGTAGTGTGGCCGCCATCTTACTCGCTGAACTAGGCGCTGTACGATAAGTTTTTATTTGTCCATAAGCATTGCTATTTTTATCACAGTTTGTTCAGTTACAAACTGTATTATTTACCCGGATTGGCAATATTGCTGATGTGATCTATGGAACACGAAGGGAAATGATTTTCATCTTCACAATAAATTGCCCTTCATTTTCTTTCTAAATACAATAAAAGGACGTAACGAAATAACAACATGTTTGGGGATTTCTCCCGACGGTTATCAGATCAGACAGTATATTTCTCTCTTTAAGCTGCGCTTTCCTGTCTAGTAATCTTCAATAATGGATGATAATTCCAAAGTGATATATATTGATGTAATGCGATGAGGAATTTATCTTTACACAGTGATCTCCCAACCTTTCTACATCATTGTTTCGAGTGCCTGATCAACATCCAAGAGTAAATACGACTTCTTTCAGGAAGCTGACTGATTGCTAACTACAAGCTCAATTATGTAATTGACTGCAGCGTATTTAGACTGCTATTGTAAACATCTTGAAGATCATTATCGTTCTCCTCGTATGGGCGGCTTTAAAACGCTTTTCTTGCCAAATTCCCAGCTCTGAACTTGTTTTTCATTTTCTTGAAAAAAAAAGAATAGAAAAGAAATAAATAAAAACAAACCGTATTATGCATGGCTGATGGAACACAAAGCTCCGCAGAAAAAACTATGATTGGAGGCAGAGATGAATCAAAAATAAATGGGGCCCTAGGCAGGGCTGGCATTTGAGGTCCCCATCTTTGCTATATGTGTGTTGCATGGGCTGGAGTACAGTTTCAGGTTCTAAAACTAGGGCTTGAACATTCCCTTGGACTCAGCCAAAGACATTGTGGCTCATTTACCCATTTACCCATTACCAGGGCATTCTATTAATCACAGCGAGGTGAGAATCTCATCTCCCTGTGATTAATAGAATGCCCTGGTAACAGAGTTAAATTTACCGTACTTGCCAGTGCTCCACTCACAGCGTTTCACCAGCAGATGGTGCACTGTTTGGACCATACTCCCATCTTTTGCGCATGCGCTTCTATAATAAAGATAGGATCGCGATCGGGACTGTGCGCTGCTCAGCTGGTGAGAAACTGCAAATAATAGATAAAGATGCACTGTACATGACTATAATGGTTTAGTGTCCCTTTAAGGTTCGTACAAATGTGCGATCACGGGTGCCGACCCGCGATGCACAATGTGTACGAATGGCCGTTTCAGCCGATAATCATGCCGTGTATGGTCGCCATTCAGTTAGGAATCATTGCCTGACCGGCCAGGTGGATCTCCGAACAAGCCTCTGTTTCAGCTGATAAACATTATCGCCTGAAACAGCCATTCATACACATCCTGCGTCATGAATCGGCACGTGTGTACAAACCTTCAATGCTATGAACAACAAAGGGGACCTGGAGTGGTTATATACACTTCTGGTCCCTCCACCATGAGCAGCACATCAACTGGTCAAACGTCTATAGTAGATTAAAAATAGCTTTATTTTATATTACAAACTTAAAAAGCTCGACACTGGTCCCACCTGGCGCGTTTCATGCTTCCAAATCACTTCATCAGAGGCGTGACCGTTACACAATTGACCTTAAATAGGTGTGTTACACATTTGAGGTCAACCTACTTAAAGAGATACACCTTGTTTATCATATATAACCTGTTAATTAATACCCAAGTGCAAAAACACCTAAGACACAATAATAACAAAAATATACATACACTGATACATAGTCAGAGAATAATCAGAATGCAATGTAATTAAATCAGATAAAAGCTATAACAGACGTATCGAAAATCTGAAATAGAAGCAAAGCAGGAGATGAAAGATATATCCATATAAATGTATGTAATAATGTAAACAAACAGGTAAGTATGGATCTACATAGTAAGCATAAAGATAGGGAAAGAGAACAGTCCCATCTTTCCTACTGCACAGATAAAACCGTTAAAGATAAAACCATTAAAGAGGGGGGAAAGTCCCTCATACCCCTTTAAGGCAAAATTTAAAGGGGAAGTTCAGTGCAAATACATATGCTATTCAGAAAAAAGAGCAGTATTTTTTCATCCCTTAATCTGCCAATTTAGCATTTTGTCTGTGTATAAATAAATTTTACCTGAAATACTGACTTCCTATTTAAAGGACCCCTAATAGAGACCGTTATGGTCTTGCCCTTGACCCAGCGCCTGGGTTGATTCAGTTGCTCAGTAGAGATCTGAGCATGTTTGACCAATCCAACAGCCAATCAGTAGAAATTACTGTTAGGAACATTCCAAGGAAGTGGTGCATCCTGGGAAGAAGAAGGACCGTTAGAACCTGAAATGTCAGCTAACTAATGACAACAGCAGGGAACAGCAAAGGGTATGAAATCAACTTTTCAAAATGGGAAGAGAAGTAGAGCTGTGATACCTTTTATTGGCTAACTAAATTAAAACAAATAAGCAAGCTTTTGGGAGTCCTATGCCCCCTTCATCAGACTGGTAACATTCATACCACGACACATCGTAGAATGCGTGTCCTACTCCCGCCTCTATATGGTGGTGGAATACGTTGTATTCCCTGGCACTGAATCAAGTCCACATTGCCATTGTTGCACTCATTAAAATATCTGGCCACAGGGCTAGATAAATCCTTGTGTCTTACCTGTCGCAAATGCTCTCTAAGACGGCATCTAAGTGCTCTGATCGTACTTCCAACATATTGTATAGAACACTTGCAGCACGTAATCAAATACACCACGAATTTGGTGTTACAAAAACTAGCCTTTGGACTAGAGGTTGAATTAACACATCTACAAAGTCTGAGAACCAATACCCAAAATGATAGGGCGACCCACTGGGGGCCTACTAGGTCTGTGTACCTTGAGGAGGCAATAGAATACAGATATAGTAGGTTCTTCTGGGATTAGGAACTCATGTACCTGTTTATTTAAGAAGCCCAAGGACCAACCCTCCTCAATAAGAAATTCCAGAGCTTTCTTATAGACAAGGGTGGGGTTGCTATTTAGACACTTATAAGTATGAGCATCGTTTAGCTGACTTAAAAGTTCTGATTTATAATCCTCTTGGTTCATAACTACTACAGCAGCACCCTTGTCTGCATTTTTAATTATAATAGAGCTATCCTCCTTTAGTTGTCTCAGAGATCGTCGCTCTCTGATACTCAGATTATTAGGTTTCTGTTTAGAACCTCTCCTAGAATTCAGAGAGTTTTTTTCAAAACAATCAGGTCTCTCTCCACCAGATGTTGAAACCTATCCACGGGATAGAATTTGTTATTCTTCTTAAATCTCTTAAGTACCGTATGGGAGTCAAGAGAGATTTCACCTTTACACATATCAGGATAAATACTGTCAAACTGTTCCACCCTGTTCATCACTATTAAAGTATTAGATACTCCTCCTGTGTTGGTCTGACTCTGAAGGGTAGAAAGAGTGAACAAATTTTGATCATCCAATTCACCAATAGCAAGGTCAGAAACACATACAGGGGGGGAACTCTCTAGATCTAAAATTTGGTTCCCCCATCTCCATTATCATCAAAATGTTTAAGCAGCAATATCTTTCTGACAAATCTATTGACATCAATTAAAGTGGAAAACACATCAAAATCTTGTGTGGGTGAAAAGGATAGACCTTTGTAAAGTACCACCAATTCATCACTACTTAAAGTACGATTAGAACGATTAATGACACTACTGGCTGTATCAGAACAGTCACTCAATGTTTTCTTTCTCTCAGATGGTTTCCCCTTTTCCCTGGAGAGTGTTCCCTTTCGTCTCCTCCGCCTCCTGGGTACTTTTTTGGCTCCTCTCAGCATCTCGTAGGATAAGAGGTCTCTATATCCACTAAAGGGTGAGAATCCCTATATTTCCAAAACGGAGGGTCCTTTTTCTTTTCGTCAACTGCAGGTAGTAAATTTATGTACTCAGTCCTTAAATGTCCAGAATACGGTTCTTTCAATTTACTCCGTTTTGATACATCCGATTCCCTGGAGGAACAAGAGAGGAGGAGAGCCATCTGACCTAATAAAATAGATCATTTGTATGATCCAGGGGTAAAATCTTTGGGGCTCCCATCCTAATTCCTATATCTGGGTCTATGTCTGGGGCCTTAAAATAGATTGTTTGTATGATCCAGGGGTAAAATCTTTGGGGCTCCCGTCCCAATTCCTATATCTAGGTCTATGTCTGGGAACTAGAGTGGCTCTCAGTCTTATTCAGATTATGGCTGATCTTGTAATGAAAGTTTCTGTTGCTGTACGAATGTGTTCCTAATGCTCTGTTAGCTCAGGGGTTGCGATTTTCATTTCGCTAACTCAGGACGTTGCAATGGCAAATATCGTTAATATCGGCATATTTATATAATTGTTTACGCAAAGATTATCGTGCAGCATTGTGCATCGGTATCATTGGCGACAATAACAAAAAAAGAGAAATTGCATCATAATGTCTACCAATACCAGTCCAGGGCTGCAACTGACAATTTGTAAATATTGCGTAGGAGACTTTAGATAAGACGTGTGCATATGTGGAATGAGACCCCTATTCGAATATTAGTAAAATGGAGAAAATCAGAAACTCAACAAACATACATTGGATATTCAAAAAGCGAATATCGGAAATTCGAAAAGTGGCAAAACAGAAACATAGGAAACGCAATAGTTGAAAGTATTACAGTAAAGGCTCAAAAATATTCTTATTTGTATTAGGAAACCCACCGCACTGACACATCCATCCATGGACCTATTTCCATGCTAGATATATGGCCTCTTATACATTGTCACCATCTCAGACTTTGATAGCGTTGCCTTTAACATTTCAGCAGACTATGGTTCTTGAGATATTTACAGAAAATGCTGGGATTTCAGTTCCGGTTAACGCCCCCTTTTGCCCACTGGGCCAGTTGTTTTATTATTACTTTTCCTAGCAGGGAAACACATTTTAAAGCCCAGTAGATCTGCTACAGAGTGAGGTTTTTGATTTACTGATAGACTTTTCATTTTTCATTTAAAGGGTAACTGTGGTCTCCAATTCTTCCAAACATGTAAGGATTAAATAAAAAGCCTTCCATCATACCTTCAAAATAAAACCTAAATCACATCTTTAGATACAATTTGTGAGAAGTTATTGCTGTAAAGGTTGAGCAATATTACTTCTTGCTTGAACACTTCCTGTTTTCAGCCATGTGACCAGCTTGTAGTCATGTGACCAGCCTCAGCCTGCATTAATAGACTCTCCTTCCCAACTATCATTTTTTTCTCCAGGTACTTCCTGATTTCCCCAGCATTAAGTCTTAACTGATCATGCTTCTTCCCCGGGGCACAGGGTCTAGCAGAGGTAAGGTGATGTCACTCAACCTACTGGAAGCAGGAAGTTTGAACATTCACCCCAATATCATTTCTCACAGGGTGAAGCCAGAGAGGTGATTGGCGGCTCATTATAAAGGAAATACTGCAGGCTTTCATTTAACCCTAACTTGTTTGGAGACCACAGTTCCACTCACCATATAACTTTCTCCTACCTACAAAGTCTACTTTTACCTTGTTCCTCTTTTTCTGGTCATTTGTTAATAGTAGATTTTAACACTTTTTCCAGTCTTACTTCCTCACATAGGAATGAATCTCCCCACACTTGATTTCAGTCATTCCTAGAATGTCAGCATCTCAGGTATAATAAAGAGTTTCGGTCATGATCAGAATGTGACCTCCCTTGTCAAAACATTTTGTGGAGACCTATTTTCAGCCCTCGGATATTCAAAGAATATGATTTGGAGACTCCCCTTAGGATTGGGGTCTCTGGGCAATATCCCTGTTTGCTCCTCCATCCAAAAGCATCACTGCGCCAAAATATGAGTGGTTAAACAAGAAGATCTTATCTGTAGAGCATGATGAGTGAAAAGGGGAGTAACATCTCTTGTGGTTGCTGTCAATAATCTCTAATCCAACTTACCTTCTCTCTCCTACCACATGGCTCCATCTTCGTCTCGTGGCTCTTCCGGTTGTTCAGCTTTCTTCATTATGTTGTGCAAATGTTTGGCTGTTTTAGGTAACCATTGTTCATTTCTGGAAATGATTGGTTCATTTTGTCTGCTTCATCTATTGGTTCTTTTTGTTTTACTGGTAAATTCAAATTCTTATCATCCTATCTTCTTCCTAGTTTAGTTTTTCTGCTTTTTGGTTGGCTCCTTGGTCCTTTTTAAGTTCCTATTTGTCATTGCTCCAGTACCAGTTAAAGCTTGTGGTTCTCCCTAGATCATCATGTGGTTTTCTTGGTTTGATCTTCTCATTCCTGACTCCTTCCTGTTTCCCATTTACGTTTTTTTTTTACAGCCAGTCCTGACTCCTGTTTGCGCTTCTGACTACACCTTCTCTTAATCCTTTGGTACCTGGCTCTGCTGACTTACCTCTGATTCTGCTTACTCCTATTGTACTACACTTGTCCAGTTCCATCTTGAAGTGCCCCATCCACCAGCTGCACTTTGCTTCTCTTGAATTTCCCCAGCCTTAGCACAAATACCTTTCACTCTAAGACCTGGGGGCAACTGTGCCTTGGAAGGTAGTTGTAGATTGGGTTATCTGCACTGAAGAGGTACTCGGGAACTCTGGATCATTACAGTTGCAATGTATTGTACTGTATTGTAATGTACTGTTATAACAATTGTATTTAAATTAGATCAAATGGACTTGAAGTTTAGTTCTTGAAGACGTTTTGCTAGTCATCCGACTGGCTTTCTCAATTCAGAAATTGCCAGTCGGATGACTAGCGAAACGTCTTCAAGGACTAAACTTCAAGTCCAGTTGATCTAATTGAATACAACAGATATACCATGACCTGGATGAATGTGAACCTTCACAAGAGTAATGTTATAACATACACATTCTTTAATATATCTAATGTAGCTCTATTATTATTATTATTATTATTGTTGTGGATTTATATAGCGCCAACATCTTCCGTGGCACTTTACAGTTGCATTAATATACATGAGGAAAACATACATGTTACATTCAAGGGCAGTGCTAGTAATACAAAGTGCAAATAATTAAAGTGCTGGTCCAGCAGCATTCAGTTTGGGAAGTTACAGCATTACTGTGGTACAATAGGATGAATGGCCCTGCCCTGCTCTATTATATGATAGTTTGTTTTTATTTCAGCTAAGAATTCCATACATTAAGTAAACAACAGGTTACTTCTCTTACTCAATATCTAAAGCTTGAGTCTAATGTACATAAGTTTCCATTTTTGTTTAAAGTGTCCATTTACACCATTAGACTGATATTTCTGTGGATGGATTATCCTTTCCGGTAAACCTGGATTTAAGCATCTTGGCTAAAGTAATGGAAGGGTAAAAAACATCTAATTTTAAATTAGTAAGCAATCATTTATTTTACTGCTCGTTACTGTACACGAAAAAACAATCGCGAATACTTGACTTAAGAGATTGATTTTCAGAAAGATATGGGTTGGTGATAATTTTGTTTGATTAGAAATCTAAAGGCTTAAACTCACAAACTAAACAAGAGTTTCCTTCTGGGATTGCTAGAACGCTAGATAATTGTCCTCGTGAATGCATCTCGTTTTCATCTACACACTAATTCAGCAGAAAAAGACATGCAAATTAAATTATATAGAGAGCGATTTTAATTACAGAACTACTAAGTGGTTTAATTCCCTTATTAGTGTTTACTTCTATCCAGCAACAATGCAGCATATGTATTACATGGAGAAATCTTTCTCTGGGTAATAAGACAAGGATTGAGATAAGTAGCAGAAATATGGGCTCTGATTACTTCATAAGCTTCTTGTGACACAGGAGCCCTGTTACTAACTTGTAAGAAAGTAAAGGGTATCTCCACCCTTAAAACAAATTTTTGCTGTAGTGTAGGTCCCCCTATCCCACCCCCAACCACCAAGTTAGATTTTGCCCAAAAATCTCAGAACGAAACTTACAATCCTCTGTTCCCCCGAAGCTCAGATCACGGCCCAATGCTTGCTGGAACTGAGAAGCAGTCAATCATGGATGCGGCTGCCAGCTTTGCTGAACAATGGGGGAACAGAGGATTGTAAGTATCCATCAGATATTCTTTGGGTCAATCTAACTTGGAGGTTGGGGGTGGGATAGGGACACCTACACTACAGTAAAAAGCTTTAATGCTAGGGCGAAGTTTTAAAAAGTTAGCTCGGGCAGGAGGGAGGGAGAGGGGTGGGGGAAGGGCTCCTCCAAGCATGTGCCATACCTTGTTGAGGTAGCGAAATAGAAGGGACCGGATGACTCACTGACAGGCTACTACACTGCACTTTCCTGGACTTAAAAGAGGCACAGCAAGAGAACCATTTGGAGCTGGGCTGTAAGGTAAGGATTTTATTACACTGCAGAGTGGGGCGAGATGTGGGTTATAAAGTAATCATAGCAAGCTAGTAGTATTCCACTATTTGCACATTTCTCTAGTTTGCTTTTCTTATAGATCAAAGTCATATTGTAACTATTGTAAAAATAAAACTGTGTCTGTGGTATCTAGTTAGAGCTTTGCATTGTTGTGTTGGATAGATCAGTAGTACAGGTGGCTAAAATGTGTAAAATCCATTCCGATTTGGATCATAAAGGGCATGTCCACCCCCAAACCTATAATCCCCCCCACTACTGGCCCCAATGTGTAGTGCAATAAAATCCTTACCTTACATCCCAGCTCCAAGTGGTTCTCCAGTAATCCCCCCCCCCCAAAGTCCAAAAAACTGCCCACCAGGAGGAGAGCAGAGTCCATATAGGACTCTGCCTCCTTTCTCCCCTCAGGGAGAATTTTGCCATGCTCAGTTCAGCACTTCTCCCCCTCCCTCTCTCTCCCACCCGCTCTGGTCTCCCTCCCCCTAGCGTAAATCCCTTTATGTATATAATAGTAAATGTGCCCCCAATCCCAACCGCTATAATAATTTTCTTAGAAAGTCCCCAAATAGTGCCTTGCTCCTTCGCCGGACTGAGAAGCTGGCAGTCGCATCCATGATTGGCTGCCTCGCAGCCAATCACAGATGCATCTGCCAGCCCTGCCCCCTGCTTACATTTCCGTGCAAGCAGAGGGCCGGGGCAGTGAGGCGAAGGAGCGAGGCATGCTAAGTAACTACCTGGGGACTTTCTAAGAAAATTATTATAGCGGTTGGGGCTGGGGGTACATTTACTATTATATACTAAAAATGTTAATTAAAGGATAAGTGCACTGTAAAATCAAGTTATGTTCATTTGGAAGCTGCAGCTTTAAAAATACTGTTGCCATATTTTTTTTTACCTATGTCCCTCCAGAGCCTAGCTTTGTGCCTTGAAAGTTGCTGACATCTTGTTACTGGTTTGCTGAATGTTAAGCTCCGACCCTCTGAGATTTCCTCTGCTTTCTCCTGCTTGAGCCTCAAACAGTAATGCCTGTGAGTTCCGTGCACTCCCCTGCTTGAGCCTCAAACAGTAATGCCTGTGAGTTCCGTGCACTCCCCTGCTTGAGCCTCAAACAGTAATGCCTGTGAGTTCCGTGCAATTGCGTGTGCACGGAACTCACAAGCATTACTGTTTGAGGCTCAAGCAGGAGAAAGCAGAGGAAATCACAGAGGGCGGAGCTTAACATTCAGCAAACCAGTAACAAGATGTCAGCAACTTCCAAGGCACAAAGCTAGGCTCTGGAGGGACATACGTAAAAAAAAATAATATGGCAACGGTATTTTTAAAGCTGCAGCTTACAAATGAACATAACTTGATTTTACAGTGCACTTGTCTTTTAAGGGTGGACATAGCCTTTAAAGGGTATCTTTTTATACCTTAGATAGTGTAAAGGTCCACTACTCCAACACATTTCAGGTTTGAAATCCGAGCTGTAGATTCTCCGAAATCTTCATTTTAAATAACAGCATGTACAGGGAAAGACCTGTCACTCAAACCAGGTATGCTAATTTGTGTCCCTCCAGTGACCTCTTTCTAGGATTAATCATATTGGTCGACGATCTATCTATCTATCTATCTATCTGTCTGTCTGTCTGTCTGTCTGTCTATTATATGTCAATCTAAATATCTATCTATCTGTCTGTCTGTCTGTCTGTCTGTCTGGTCTGTCTGTCTGTCTGTCTATCTATCTATCTATTATATATCAATCTATATATCTATATGTCTATCTGTAACTATGTGTCTATCCATCCATCCATCTATCTATCTATCTATCTATCTATCTATCTATCTATCTATCTATTATCTATCTCTCTATCTATACTATCTATACATCTATCATCTATCCATCATTCTATCTATCTATCTATCTATCTATCTATCTATCTATCTATCTATCTATCTATCTATCTATCTATCTATCTATTCCAAGGTGTTTGGTAGATAAATACACCAGTAAGAGACCAGTGAGACACCAGTGAGAGACCAGTGAGCAGGAGTGTGTCACAGGAGGTCACTTACAGGAGTGCCCCCCCTAACAGGTGTGTTTTCTTTTTAGAAACACAGCAGCATGTACTTACCTGTTAGAAGAGAGGGGGAAAGTGTCTAACACAGCAGCAGCCCCACCGATTCTCAACAGTGTCAGGAAGATATGTTAATTAGCTGTATAGTGTCGGGCTGTGAAGGCTCTTTATTATGTAAATTAATGTATCCAGTGTCGGCTTGATTTCAAGTGGGCACTGGGCAGTGACTAAGTGAGCGGGCCCAGATTGGAGCAGTTACTAAACATTGAAAATTCACTAACAAAGCAGGCACAGACACACATGCAAGGCTGGGTACACACCAGAAGATATTTTCGACCGACCGACTGATTCGCTGCACTTTTGGTTGGTCTGCCGAAAATATCTCCTGGTGTGGGGTGGCCGGCCGCGACCGACCTCAATCGTCCGTTCGTCCGATCCCGATTGATAATGCTGTTCCCTATGGGACCGCACAGTCGATCGTTTGCAAATTCGGCTGCAGCCAAATTTGCTATGACCAACAGACATTTGTCCTGGCCGAGCGCTCACTCGTAGCGAGCACTAGGTCAGGACAAATAGTCCCTCCCTGTGTACTCAGCCTTAGTAACATCATTTCACTACCCTAACATTGTACTTTCACATCACACAAAGTTGTTTCAGTGAGTATAGCGACCCTTTAAAACCCAAAATCGAGCCCATTAAAGTCACTTGGGAGCAAAAAAATGTAAAGAGTAAAATAAAGGTATGGATAGCAATGGTAAGCTAATGTACATGGCTCTGGGACCTGGGAAATGGTCTGTGGAACACGTACAAATATCCAAAACTTTATGAAAAGGCTTTCTTCACATGCACACTTCTTACGAGCTTCCACATTCAATAATGATTCCATATACTAGGATTTGCAAATTCGGTAAACCTCCCATGCACAGAATCAAGGGTCAATGAATTATGAAAAATATGCTTATGAAGGTTCTCATTCATCCAGGTCATGGTATATCTGTTGTATTCAATTAGATCAACTGGACTTGAAGTTTAGTTCTTGAATTTAGTTCTTCTTCTATAACTAAACTTCAAGTCCAGTTGATCTAATTGAATACAACAGATATCTCAATCGGTTGTTTAATAATTATCAAAAAAAAGTTCAGCAAACTTTTCAGTTCTGAAATCCAAAAAGACAGAGTCTGTTTGGATCCATATCAGAGTCCGGATCAGAGTCCGGATCTGGGTTGGGGTTTGAGTCCATCTCTAATTAGTAGAACTTCTGTATTACTTAAAGGTCATGTCCACCCTCAGAAAGAAAATGTAGCCACTTTCTTTATGCAGAAGCCCCCAAGCCTACTTGTTGCTATACTTTCCTTTTCATAGAGACTTCTAACATTACTTACAAATGCTTAGTAAAGTTTTTTTCCGAAAATCAAATTCTAATAGCGTTGCTTGAGCTATGACTAATTAGGTTGCCCTTTTTGTTAATTTTTAAACTTTAACATTTGCATGTTAGGTCTATTCCTGTAACTGGTCAACTATTTCCTACTGATCTAATCTAGGTCCCTGTGTCCCATTGTTAGAAAAGGAAATTAGTAAAATAATGTATTTATATTACTGATATGTGTATATATACTGGCCTTGTTTTTATTGATTTTTGCAAATATAAATACACCAACAGCAACAGTTGGAAAAGCATCCAAACATTAAGGCTTTGGCGTCTTTTCCAGTGCATTGAAGACTGCTTGCGCTCTGAAAACTATTTGCAGCGCAGGTCAATATGGCTGGTCACATAGACATGCTCTGTGCTGCATTTCTCACATGAAAACGAATCGCAAATTGTGTGAGAACGCCATTTTGTGGTCTGGCCCTATGGTAAGTAAGTTTATCAGAACTGAACTCCTTATTATAACAAGCAAATCTTTAGTTCAATTCATTTTTCCTGCATGGCTGCCCTCTGCTGGTGCTCTCAGTTATTTACTATTACAGGAGCAAGATGTTTAACAACTAATATATTCGTACCAAACCAGGTACCGGCAAAATGTATGTATGTAAGCAAAGTGAACATGGATGGAGGGAGAGGCAGAATGATCTGTGAGAACCCAAAATAATGGGAAATAAACAAGTAACTAAGGGATTCTATTTAAAAGGTGTAAAGGCTTCAAACTGGATTTAAAAACATACGGAAAGATGATAAAATCTTCAGATGGGAATGTTTAATGTCTTCGTGTGATTAATATAGGGAATAGGATTGTTTTGAATCTAATTGTGTATAGTTGAGCCAGTGGCATAACCAGGACTCCCCTGCAAAACTATGATGGGGAATAGAGAAGGACGAGGCTCATAAGTTTTATTCCATGTACGAATCTTGGGAAAAACTCGAAAATCCAAAAATGGAAATTACTATTCAGGGGTCTAACCACATTTTCCAGGGTTACCGAATGTACGAGGTTATTATCGGTGACCCTTGAAACTAACCTAGAACTTCAATGACCTTCAAAAATATGATTGGAAACTACTTAGAGTTTATGATTGTATTTTCGAGGGTTATTGAATGTTCAAGCTTATTTTCTGGGGTCACCGATAATAACCTCGTACATTCGGTAACCCTCGAAAATGTGGTCTGAACCCTCGAAAGTACTTTCCATTTTTGGATCTTCGAGTTTTTCCCGAGATCCGTAAATCCAAAAAACCCAAAACTTATAAGTCTTGTTCATCTCTATTCCCCATTATAGTTTTTCAGGGGACTCGAAGGGCTGTATCTCTTATAGAGAAAGTAAGAAAATGGTCCCACCTGTCTTCCGGGCTTCCTTGCCGTCACATGGTCTGCTCTCCTGAATTGAGCAGGACCAGGGGCGTTAACTCCAGAGGTCCACGATCAGCTAATTTTAAACCGCTGACCACACATATGAAGTAAAGTTACGTGCGATCAGCTGTTTAAAAGACCAGAACCGAACTTCAGGTTTGCTTCCGTTATTTAAAACAGCTGATTGCTGGGGAGATGTTTGCGGGCCCTCTTACCCCCTGGGCCCTCCTGTAAATAAATAAGAACTATAAACTAAAATATGTAGGAGCTGATGCAATAAAAGCAGCAAAAGTTTGCCAAAGATATTAATCTGCAGTAACCAATCAGGTGTTATCTAAGGCTGAGACCACACTGCAACGCACAGGAATCGCTAACAAAATCGCAAGCGTTATCACACGCGATTGTGTGCGTGATTCTTGTGCATTTGCATGTGTGTTTTGCACATGCGACTTTGCCGTTTCCGTTACGTAAAAGCATGCGTTAATGCACCAAGAATGGTGAATGCATGCGTTACCAAAACGCAATCGAATGCGCATCGGAAATCGCGGGAATTTTTGTGTCCCCGCAAATTCCATTTTACCGGAAATTGCATGTGCAATTGCAAAACACGTGCGCAAAATGTGCGAAAAATGCGCTAGTGGGGCCTACCCCTTACTGCAGTAACCTATTAATATGCTAATATCTGATTGATTGCTGCAAATTAATAAGAAATGCAAACTTTTTCACCTTATTGCATCAGCTCCCCAACATAAAGTTATTACTTTAGCCCAAGTAGATACAAAGTAAAATTGGACAGCTTCCCACTTTCTCCCTGGTAAAAGCACACCGAGCATGTCTGACCCACTGGGTGAGGGTAGAAATGGTGAGAAAGTTGATTTTTAGTTTTCAGTAAAGATAAAATATATATCAGGGAGATTCAATAAAAGTTCTTATTGTTAAAAATGGTGCTAATTTTGCCCCAACCAATCAGATGTTAGCTTTCAAATGTTAAATTAGGACTGATTGGTTGGGGCAAAATTAGCACCATTTTTAACGTTAAGAACTTTTATTGAATCTCCCTGATAAAGTGCTACCAAAACAATCTAAAAGTGAACTATTCCTTTCATGTATGTAAGATCGGGGGGTTGAGGAGCTCCTGGATAAAGAAAGAAGAAACTTACCTTACCTCTGCAGCGGTCCCGACTGCTCCCTGGTTCAGAGTAACTATAGCTCTCCTGCACGATGATGCGCACTATAGTTATTCTAAACAGGAAACGGTCGTGAATTTATGCTGCTGCGGAAGATCACGTGTAAGACAAGTTTCTTCTTTCTTCATCCATCGCTCCTGGAATTGGTTTGAAGAACAGAAGGTAAGACATAGCTCTTTAACCTCACGGCCTTCAATCAATACATTAAAGGAATAGTTCACCTTTTGACTGAACTATTCCTTTAAATATCTGTTGTATTCAATTAGATCAACTGGACTTGAAATGTACTACATTTCAAGTCCAGTTGATCTAATTGAATACAACAGATACACCAGGACTGGATGAATGAGAACCTTCACAAGCATATTCCTTTAAATTTTTTCAGATTATTAGTTAATAAATAGATTATGAGATCTGTATTTGATTCCCTTTCCTATTAATTTTGATTTTAGAAAGATGTCCCTTGGTGTCATTCTCACTAATACGGCTTTTTACATATGCTAAATAGAGATGTCCGAACTTCGAAAAATCCGGTCCGCGCGAGGATCCGCGGATTTTCGAAAAAATCCGTAAATTCGAAAATCCGCGAGCGGACCCGTTAAAACGTATTAAAATGAAAGTTCGGCAAAATCCGCATAAAAGTGGTTAAATAGCCTTGGTAATGTACACTTAATCACTCAGGGACCGGGTAATTGCCTAGAAACACGTATCAATGCCTACAATACCTAAAAATTACAGTCCCTAGCGTGAATTTGAAAACGGTACTTTTCGAAAATACGAGGATTTCCGGAAAAACGAGGATTTCCGGAAAAACGAGGACCTCCGAAAACGGATTCACGTAAAACGAGGATTTTCGTAAAAACGAGGATTTTCGTAAAAACGAGATTTTCGTAAAAACGAGGGTTTTCGTAAAAACGAGGAACCACGAGGAACCGGAACTTCTGCCTAGCAAAATGGCTAGTTCTGCAAGGCAGTGTATGCCATGAATTACCTGCTGCTCAGGGGGTACGATGAGTTCCCCCTGGCACCCATCATGTGCGGCGCCGGAGGCGCAGGATTATGGAGGGGCTCCAGCGCCAGATCCTGCGGCGTTTGGATACCAGAACACTGTCTCTACCCTCCAGAGACAGTGGTGACCTCAAGAGGCAGAGGCCTCAATATGTGGCTGCGTACGGCAGATGATAGAAGGCAAGTATACCTTTTATTATATTACTGTATTATAATACGTAGTAAAATATTTTAATCACTTCTGACAAAAACATATTTATATATATGTTTTTTAAACATCAATAATCCTTAAATTTGGCTTGTGAGAGAGAGAGATCCAAGTTCTTTGTATTTCTCATTCACTGGTTATTATACATTATTCTTCTTCTTATATTATTCAATATCAGCCCTATTTAAAGGGTAAGTAAAGTCAAAAAATAAATCACTGAAAAGTGACTTTATTTAACATAACACCTATAAATTCAAAATGATACCCACACATAGACACAGGTAAACACACTTGGTGGCCCACCCTTCCATTTCCATGGCAGCCTTATTTAAAGGCTAAGTAAAGTTAAAAATGAAATCGATCATTAAAAATTGATTTCTTTTTACCTTATAAATGCACACTGATACCCACACATAGACACAGTTAAACACACTTTACTGACCCACCATTTTAGTTACATGGCAGCCCTATTTGAAGGGAAAGTAAAGTCAAAAAAAATGTTGATCAATTATTAAAATTTAAATCTTTTTGTTATGGTTTTTTGTGCAATATATTGTATATACAATACTTTCCGAGTGAGTTTTGTGTGTCTTTTTTCTATCGGATCTAAACGATCCCTGACTGAATGCCCAAAATGGCCATTAGCCATTGCACGTTATGTACTTTAAGTTAATATCCATTTTATATTGTCTCTGTGTCTCTATCTGTCTCTCTCTCATCTCAACCTCCCTTTTAGTTACATGGCAGCCCTATTGAAGGGAAAGTAAAGTCAAAAATAAAATGTTGATCAATTATTAAAAATGATTTTTTACACTCCAAAATTAAAAATGTTGTGTTACCCACAAAATCTATACAGATACAGTACACACAGCTACTGATGCTCCCCTACACCCAACCAACTTTTCCCTTTCCGTGGCTACAATACACACAATAAGAATATAAGTACTTAGCCAGAATAAGGTATGAAATCATTGCCATAGAAATATGATTGACTTTTAAAGAAACTTAACATATGCCTTATTAATCTGTATTTTCAAGCAGAATTCAAAGTATAAATTAAATATATCCTTTAGATATATCATTATTATGTATTTTTTTATTTTAATTTGCAGGGGAATCTTCCTCAGATACCCCACCCCCACCACCGTCCCGCCAGAGGGAGAATGTAAGTGCAGCCTATTGAAAAAAAATTTTTTTCTAAATCTTTCATTTGTCCAAGGCCAAATTACAGCACACACGAGCGCTCTAGAAACAAGCATACAAGCACGTGTTTGCGGTGCGCTCATGTGTATTGCCATGCGAGTGCAGTACGATAGCATAATTGTGCAAAATTGAGGATCACATTAATTGGCCACACTATTGTGTGCTTTTTAACACGTTGATGTGTCCAAGCCCTTTATCCAAATGTTTGCATAATGTTTGACAACTTCTCCGAGAATTGTTTTAGTAAATGTATTCGAACATTTAATGACAGTGAGAGTTAAAATAAATTTCCTTTTTTAGCTCTACCACCAACTAGCCCTCAGGCTACGGGCAGCCCATTGCCCCCTCCAGGCAGTGCCTTGCCCCCTCCGGGCTCTCCAACGCCCCCACGGGCAGTCCCCCCGCCCCAAGAGGAGGCACCTGGCACAAGCCAGACACGTAAGTGCATCCTAAGCAATTTTTTTATCTTTTTATTGACCTTGATGTCAGCAAATAATTAGTGAAATTATCAGTGATAATAAGTGAATTTTATTATTTCACTGATAAAAATTTTCGTAAAAAAAAATGCAACAAATCTATTAATTTGGCTTGAGAGACAGGGCTTTCATTTCTCATTCCCATTTATTGTCCCCGACTCTGGGCTGTATCTTGGCCCTCAGTTTGAGCTTAAGTCACGAAATTCGGTCCAAACGTCAAAATTATCCAAGAAATGTTCACTACATAGCCTTTTAGGAAATGTTCTTATACATGTAATATATTACTAATAGATTGGACGGTGATTGTTGAAATAAAACATTTTTTTTTCTAGAAGCAGGACCAGCCTCCAGGCCCTCCACTCTCCAGCCCTCCACCCTCTCCAGCCCCTCCAGGCTTCCACCCTCTCCAGCCCCTCCAGCACCTCCTGCCTCTCCAGTCACTCTGGCGGCCATGCTTGAGAATCGTAAGTAAATCATATGCAACGTTAATGAAATGTTATATACAAGACTATTAATATCTGTATTTTCCCAGTGTAAAATCCACGCTACATGATGCAACATTGGGTACTGTGGGTTTGACAATGCTTTATGGGGGCTGCACCACTTCAAAAAATGTTGTATGTAGCACAGTCCTAGTGATACAAAACCAAGAATGTTCTGATACAATTTAGCAATAAACGTAATGTTTTATGCCAGCATTACCTACTGCTGTTTATCAGTGATCCCCCATGATGCAATAATATCACTTTAAGTGGAAGAGCAGTATTATCCATCCCAATGACCTTAATCTGCCCATTCAGCAATCAGCATTGTGTCTGTGTATAAAATAATGCACGGAAATACTGACTTCCTGTTTGCAGGACCCCTAATAGAGACCGTTATGGTCTTGCCCTTGACCCAGTCCCTGGGTTGATTCAGTTGGTCCGTAGAGATCTGAGCATGTGGCCCATCCAACAGCCAATCAGTAGAAATCACTGTTACCATAACTAGGTATGCATAATATAAACTAAGAATTTTAGAAATAATGATATCTTATACGAGCTTTCCTTTTTATGACATACCGCAACATTATAGCATTGCAGTACCATGTATGTGTAAGTAGTTATCAGGTGCAAATTGACATCTACCGCATGGGCTTTAGGAAATGTGCTCGACATTTTCACCACAATTCTCTCAATATCTTTCCACAGAACTACAGAGCATGCGGCGGGAGATGCGCCACATGGTGCGGCGCCTGGACCGCCGCTGGACCGCCGCCTGACCAGACTGGAGAGGAGGGCACCCCAGTAACCCCAGTGTTTTTTTTTTTGTTTTTTTTATTTTTTGTAAATAGTTTAAAAAAAAAAAAAATTATATACAATTATATATAAAATATGTTTGTAAAACAAAAAAGTTTTTGGGCTTTATTTTTCGATATATCAAATTATTCAGATAGATCCATAATAAATTTTTATTTGAAAAATTACAATACACATATCTATTTAGCTAGCTATATGTCTGGTACTTATAATGTATATACCTTACCATTAATGCCATTACACACACCACATTGGCCACATTCCCCTATATAGTAGTTTGCACACAACAAGGGAAAGAAGGCGATGGGGGTACTGGGTTACATAATGTCCACTGCAGTTTGCCCACCATTGTGGGGCCAGGCAGGCTTGGCCCCACTGGACATACCCCTCACCCCATTGGCTACTCTCCCTCAGAGTATGCATCGTGCAAGGAAAGCAGGTGAAAGGGCAATGCTTCGTAGGAACAGCACCATTGAGTTACAGCAGGCCCACTGCAGTTTGCCACCATTGTTGTGGGGCCAGGCAGGCTTGGCCCCACTGGACATACCCCCACCCCATTGGCTTCTCTCCCCAGAGTATGCTTCGTGCAAGGGAAAGCACGTGAACGGGTAGGAACAGCACCATTGAGTTACAGCAGGCCCACACTTTGTAATATGGAGTACTGCTCTCGGGCCAAGCAGGATTGACCCAGAGCTGAAAACATTAGCCACAGAGTAGCACTGTCAGCTACACAAAACCCACAGACACTGACACACAGATACAGAAAGACAAACAAAAAAACAGGACACCTAGACCTCTAACAGGTCTAACACAAAATTTGTCCAAAGGACTTATAGGGGGGTTAGTCCTTAAAAGGACTGTTGGGTCTCAAGATGTGTGAATACAGGGGTGGGTAACAACAAGTGCTAAACCACCACACTGAAATCCACACACAGAAAGCTCAAAAAGCGCAAAAATCTCTCTCCAACTCTTACACTGTCGGGTCTCCCCTAAACACACTCCAACACACTGACAAAATGTCGCCTGTGAAGCAGCGTTATTACCCAGGGGCTGGCATAATCAGTTAGCTGCCATTGGTTAATTTGGGTCATGTGGCTTGCTCCGTCTAGAAAATAAGCCCCAAAATTCGAATTTACAAGAATTTCTCGTTTTTACGAAAAATCTCGTAATTACGAGAATCCGCGTAATTACGAGGATCTCCGGTTTTTTCGGGTCCCGGAGATCGCAGATATCGTAATTACGGAGATACTCGTATTTTCGAAAATTTTTGTAAAAAAAAAAAAATCCGCGGTTCGGAAGTTCGGAAGGCGGAAAATCCGGAAAATCCGGAATAATCCGCCGTTCGCGGACGGGATAAATCCGCGGCGGATCCCGGTTCGGGTCCGCGAACCGGCCATCTCTAATGCTAAATGCAGTTACCAGTCTTACTGTGAAATATAATTACCAGTCCTAATAAATATGTTGCCTTTCATTATGAGGAAACTGTTATAGGCAGTACTGTGCCTTCAGACAGAATAAGTAGACTCTGTTGTTCTATGTAAGTCATTAGTATCTGACCTGGTTCAATTTTTTATCAACAAGTTTAAGAAAAACTCAGCTCTGCTCAATTCCTGTGAATCTCTTAATAAAGGTTTAAGTGTTTTTTTGTGTCATAATGTGGATTTAATTGGCGTTGCTATAGTTATAGCAATCAACTTCTTAATACAAAAATACCCTAATTGTAACAAGTCAGTGATAAAAAACACGTCAAAAAGCTCAGATAACCAGGCATTAATCGGAACTAGAATTTACATAATTTTCGACAGGCTTTTAAAAAGAGGTGCAAAATTTGCTGTTAATTTGCCTCAACCAACCAAACATTACCTTTTTATGGTCTACTACAGTTACAAAACATTTGGTGACAATCTGATGGCTGCTGCAGATTAAGAACATAGGCAACAATTTTGCACTATTTACTAAAGAAGCCCTGAATTGGTTTCATGATTATATACATTGTAAAGAGGAGTTCTGGTCACATCTACAAACTAATGTGGACATTATTATAAAGGTTCTGTGTGTGTGATAAAATACTATTATTATTATTATTATTATTATTATTGATTTATATAGCGCCAACATCTTCCGTGGCGCTTTACAATTACATAGTCATACATACATACAGGGTAATACATGTTATACAAGTCATACATATACATACACAGGTAATACATAATATAAGTAAACAGAGTGATGAGTTTCTTACAGCAATACCGTGATACAATAGGAGAAAGAACCCTGCCCAAAGAGCTTACAGACTAGAGGAATGAGGGTGAGACATTAGGTTGCGGGAATCGGCAGGCTGGAATAGATTGGCAGTGGAGTGTGAAAGGCGGGTTGGATCATAGTGGTAGTAAGGGGTAAACAGCTACGTCTTACCTGACGCAATCTGGCAGTGCGAGACTTACTGCTTTGTGGGATTCTGGTCAGGTAAGACTACGTTTTTGGTTTCTGCATCGGGTCTGTATGCCACAATAGTAAAGGCGTTAACATTAGCGCAAAGTTGTTGGCGCAAATCTTAACTTTACTACATAGGCTACACCATGCTATTTCCAAAACATTTTTGGAAATAGTGCAGCCAGCAGGAAATTAGTGCAAAGCCTACACTAACCTGATACATTAGGTAGCATGAGTTTTGCAGTAATTCAGCCCAAAAATGGCCGATATAGCACCGGATAGATTGTAAGCTCTTTATGGCAGGGCCTGATGTGATTGCTAAACTATTTCTTATTATGCATATCTTTAACAATGCGTAATATAAAAACAGTGCTAAAGGAGAATTTTACTAAAGGCAACATTGAAAAATATCGGAAATTAAATATCCAAGTGACAGAGAACAACAACATCAATACTTAAATGTAATGTAAATTGTCTGAGCTGGGACATTGATTTCCATGCTGAATAACGGAATAAAGGAATATATTTTCCATATGTAGGGTTCAAAGCCTAAACCCCAACAGAAGAGAATCTCCAATTTGTTATCTTCTCTATTCAGTTTGCTATTCCGTGGCTTTTAGGATTCTTTATTGTTGTTGTTCTTGTTTTTCTGGCATGTTGTTGTTCTTGTTTTTCTGGCATGTAGTAGATATCAACTCTGCTTTAGCAACTGGGTTTTCCTTGCTTTGGGGGGATTTTGAGTTGTTAAACGTATTTGTTACCAAATAGACCTAATGTGATGTTTTTGACCTTTCCTTTTTCATTCTGTCATATATTTCCTTGTTTCTGTTCATTAATTTCTTTGACCACAACTCGTTTTCTGATTCCATCTATTTCCTGTCTGACTTGACCTCAACCTGTTTTCAGATTTCTGCCTTCCTGCAACAAGTCTTTACTTCAGACTTTACATCAGTTTTTTCCCCATCTGCTAATAATACCTTGGAAGACTCTACAGGTCCCACTGCAGCAAAATTTAAACCCCCTTAAGTAGCTCCAGCAAACACAGCTACAGTTTAGTGTATCCACAAGGCCACTGGTAATTGTCTCTGCCCATGGTAGTGGTCTAACATTGGATAAAAAAAACACTATAGCTCTCCTGGATTTTTCTTCTAGAATAATACTGCTCATAGTCACCATTCAGCCGCAGTCCTTGATGTCCTTACCGTTCCTGGTTCAGTAAACTTCCTCCTAAACTGGTAAATACACATACGTATTCTGTTTAAATGTACCATTGAGAAAAATCTTATTAAGTTGAAGAGCAAAAGTTCCCAGCAGCTCTTTGATTATTACATTGTCGTTTTGCCCATCATACAAACTGCAGACCTTTTAGATATGCTTATGACTATTTTTAGGGAAGTACCAAAATCAATAATTTTAATCAAATACCTAATCTTTGTTTGAACGCTTGCCAGGCGTCAATGCATTGGCTTTGAAACCCAAGGTTCAGTTGAATAATGAATAATCATTCATTTTAAGTGACACTTATTCTTGCTCAGAAGCCTAACATTTAGTGAAATCCTTAAACCGTGCATCCCTATCTGTGATCTGATGGTACGGACCAGTAAGGACCTTGTTCTATACTTGTAGTGTAATTTGTTATCTTTCAGGATGTCGGGCAGTGCAACAGATTGACATGCACCATCTTGCACCATTGATTGCAGCTTGAAATCTGCTAAACATGTGCACTAGAAGATGGGGGTCAATTTTTAGCTATCCTACTGAAACAATCACCATTTTTCCATCTATCTTTTCCATCTATCTGCTATCAATTTTCCTGATGATATGAACGGATTGGTTCAATTGATTAAACCATTTACCCCATGTATGGCATGCTTAGCGTAATTGTTCAATCCCCTATACAATATTATTGCGGTACACTAGTACCACATGGTATTTTACGGCCATATAGTCATAAATGTATGTCAGATCCGTAAGTACGCCATAGCCCTACTTTTATGCTATCTCATGGTTCCAATACCACAGGTTAGGAAATATGCCTATAAGGAACGTATTTAAAAAGAAGCGCCATCGCTATTATGCGTTATCGCACCTGTAACGAAAAAAACGCAATCATAAATGAATGAATAAAGTTGTACAATTACGATTGTGATCATGCATTTATGATCTCAATTTTAAAAAGTTAACAAAACCAACTACCAACCACAAGCAACATTTTATATATTTGTATCAAAAGCACATTACTTTTTTTTAAAATCCCACTGTATTAAACTCATTAAACAGGCTGTGTATCCCTAAATATTCCTGGTACATAAATCTAAAGTATTTTATTTTCTAAAATTAGCAATTCGCAAAATCCACTTTAGACTATTTACAATTTTCTCTGGCTGTACCAGAAAACTTTTATCCCCAACATTTTTGATGTAAAACATCTAGCGGGTCACTCTTCTTTGTAAGAACTTATATTCTCATTCGCATGGGAAACAAAACATTTCAGAAACAAAAGTTCTATTGTAACAGATACACAACAGTTACTAGAATCACATAGACACTTTATCAGTGCAACATCTGGACAATGGATCATGAAGATATATTGCGCGTGTCTCTGTGCATACAAATGACATGTCCTGTGACCCTCGTGTCAATGTTAGACAGTAAAATCTGTCAAGAGAGGCATTACTTGTAAATATACTTAACTCTTTCATCCTTTCAAACCACTGTGATTAAGGAGGAAAGAAATGTTTTGAACAGATGATGGCGATATAAATTTGCTGGATCTTTTGAGAAGTTGTGTTCCAATGTAACAAAATTAGGGAAGAAAACCAGAGTGTATATAATAAACGAGGGAAGAAGATGATTCTTCCAGAGAGTGGTAAATAATAACGCTAATTATTTTAACTCTCTTTTTTTTGGGGGGGGGGGGGGAATAGATGATTAATCTGATGTGATTAATTAACAGGAAAGCAACATTCTCACTTGCAAAACAACTCATTTGCAAATCTTCATATAGCGTTTAAGTTGTTTTGTATTAAAAGAACCTTAATTAGTTGTTTACTGTTTAGCCAGTTTCCATGACAAAGCAAGTCTAAGCCTAATGAGAGAGAGATTTTGCTATTTAACTGATTAAAATGATACAAACTGGTACTAAGAAGGACGCACCTTATATGCGACAAGTTCATTTGCCAACGCATTAATCGGAAGACTTTGTTTTCACCCAGGAGATCTCTCATTAAGAAATTATTGATGGTTTTACTAGTTCTTTAAGGACAAGTAATAAACATGGGTTGGATTGCTTTTGTTAGTGGAACTTTAATATGCAGGGACTGTAAATCCATAACACTAAAAAAAACACAATAACATATCAAGCACCTTTAAATTGTCTACACTAGTGTCTACACTACTTTAATGAGTTAAGAATCACTGTATATACTCGAGTATAAGCCAGCCCGAGTATAAGCCAAGGTACCTAAACCTAAATTATGACCACTACTGCCTTCTGATTCTGTATTGTTTTGAGGCTTTAGTTGCCCTTTAAATGGACAGCAGAATTCCCATACAGTAATCCCATACAGTAGTCCCACACAGTAATAGACATACTGGATTTGGCTATCACTGTATGGAAATTCTGCTGTCCATTTAAAGGGCAACTAAAGCCTCAAAACAATACAGAATCAGAAGGCAATATTCTTAACAATGTATAACATCCTCCTGATTCGGTATGGTTTTTAGTCATTAGTTGCCCTTTAAATGGACAGTAGAGATGTAATGTGGGTTCTAATAGAACCCGGTTTCGAATCGAATCTGAGGGTTCCGAAGTCCGACGAATGTTCGATAACTAGGAAAAACAGTTCCCCGGTTTGGAAATATCCAAAAAAAAGCATAAAGTCTGAATTCTGTCTGATCCATGAAATCTGCTGGGTCCGAGTTCATCTATACTAATAACTTACAGGTTCCCCACCTTATAGTCATCCAAATTTCAGAAAACCCTTTATTTACCTTGACTATGTCTAAATATTCATGGATCATTCCCTTCCTTTTTACCAATGCTCCTCATTTTGTCGAACAGAGCTGTGAAGTAACTACTGTGTGGCCTGCCTAGGACCTCTCTTCAAACTTCCATAAAGAATTATGACTTACTATGACAGGGATCTGCTCGGACCTGAGAAAAGCTAAAAATCTGCAAAATTACAGTTGTTTTCTCTACAATTCTTCTGATTTCTGAGGTGAGGGCTACAGCTATCTGTTAGGAATAGAACCCATTCTGTCTGATTTAGTCTTAGTTCTCCCATAAATGTTATTTTTACTCTTTCACTCTAAGAATTAGGTTGTCCGGGTCACAAATCAAACACTTCTTGAAGAAAATAACAAACAAATCCCTTTTAAACAGCATATGATTCTTAGCATGCTTCAGGCCATGCTGGGCTAGCAAAATTAGAATGCCTAAGAAAAGAAATAATTCATTTATTTCAGGCAATGAGTAATTATTAAAGAGGTAGCTTAGAAAACAGCAACACTCCCATGAGAAAGAACTCTAATCCAAAATGAATATATTATTTAGCTCTGTTTCCAAGGTTAAGATTTGCCAGCCTTTTAATAAATCAAACTTACATTTATTTTGATTCAAATTATTTGTTTCCTTTACTTATTTTCCCCCTTTGTATTTTTAATTATTTCTTTAAAAAAAAAAAAGTAGATATGCCTAAATTAACAGGATGAATGCTTAATTGGAAAAATGTTGATTGAAGGGAATAATTTAATTGTTGGTATAATAAATTTCAAATAAAGATATACAGTCTGCGTCCTCCCACCTAAGTACAATTGTGGTGTGCAAAATCCCAAAAATAAGGAAGGTGCCATCGGGGAAAGACTTCTCAAAATTCCACAAACCCCTTTAAGACACAATTGGCACAATTACAAAATAAACCATATCAATTGTGCAAAAACTTGTGAGAAGAAAGTCTCATTCCCGTATTTGATATATAACAATCACAGAGCTGATATATAACAATTACAGAGCTATTACAGCTCTGTAATTACTCTTAACCATACCTCCCTTATAATATACAAATATGTACAAATAAATAACACATCAGACACAAATTTTATCCTCCTCTCATCCACCCTTGTCATCTCTTCCCATGCCTGCATTTAGGACTTTGCTCGTGCTGCCCCTCTGCCCTGGAACTCCCTCCGTCTGTCCATCACTCACCATTCCTTACTTAATACCTTCAAATGTAACCTTAAAACCCACCTCTACAGGCAATCATATATATATATATATATATATATATATATATATATATGTATAAAAAAAAAAAAATAATACCAGCAGAGGAACGGGGCCACCATATTCCAGTGGATAAATAAACTGTGGGAAATCCAGCTAGTCATAAAGTACTTAAACTTATACAGAAAGCACATGACTGACTCTTACATGCAGTGTAACTTTGCGTGGTTTCCAGCACCAGCCATCAGATAGTCAAAGGATTTTTAATCCCCCTTTTAGACCTTATCCTGACTTTGCATTTTTGTGTGGATATTTTGAAATGTTCTAACCTTAATTGTTTGTGAATTCTTCTATTCTCTGTGATCTTGACTTTGACCAATTTTCAGTATTTGCTTCTGCTGTCTTCTTTTACCACTTCTTGTTCTATTTTTCCAGGATGGCTCCTGATCCTGCCATTAGCTGGCTTGCCTGAGGCATGGTCTAAACTTTGCCTGTTCTCTTGATTTTAACAATGGTAAGCCAACATTGTAAGTCAAGGAACTCTGGTTAACATCCGTTATCTATAGACTCCATTCCTCCGAGAAACTTAATCCAAACACCTGTGACTGTACACCATGGGGAATCATTGAAAATGTGTTGTTGTTGTTTTTTTTTTTTATTTGGTCTTGTCTTTGTTTAGCAACCTCCGTTTATTGAAGGATAATTACACTTAAAATATATATATATATATAACTTAAAAGTACGTTAGTCATGGAGGTAGGGTGAGAATCGTTTTCCTTCTATATTTGCAGTTGAAACATTTAGGAACTTTTATTTTTAGAACTTCCAGGCTTCATTCAGCTTATTCATTCTAGAATTGCTTTTTTTTCTGACTGAGAAAATGATTCACTTAACTTCGCTTCACGAAAAAACAAGTATTTTCCTCGGCAGAATTCAAATTGTTTCTCATTTACAATATAGCAATGGGTCTGATGGTTTCAATGCGGAATTGTTAGAGGCAAAAAAAAAAAGCCAAAGGGCTTAAATCTAAATCAAAAGAGAAAAAGAAAAATCTAAATGAATTATTTACGAATGTGTTTTTGTTAAGGGTTTTGCAATTATACAAAAAACAAAACCACCCCAAGCAGTAAATTTATTTAAGTGAACATGTATTCCGGGATATGTATTTGCTTAGTACTGGATCAAGGGAGCGAATTAGATGACTTTACAGGAAAACTCTCAAATTTCTTGCCTTAAGAAAATCAGAAGTGAGGGGTAAAAATATTCATGGCAGATGTGCTCTTTTGACAACTTATTTGAAGGGCGTTTTGATTTACTTGCCCTGAAGATTTCATGTCTAAGTATTTTTCTATTTATAAAAAAAAAAATTATATTGTAAACAAGTACATCATATTGCCTCCTACAAAGAAATATAAGCAGGGAGATGTAATAAAAGTTCTTATTGTTAAAAATGGTGCTAATTTTGCCCCAACAAATCAGATGTTAGCTTTCAAATGTTAAACAAGATCTGATTGGTTGGGGCAAAATTAGCCCTATTTTAAGCAATAAGAAATTTTATTACATGGCCCTGAAGATGTTTGCCATGATCGCGAAATGTATGTACCTTTCTTTGTTTTATTTATTTTATTCTTTACCGTATGAACTGAAATATTGTCACAAATGCTTGACCTATATGAATTTACTGCATCATAAAAGTTATTATGCATTTGCATCAAAATGACCTCATAAAATCTTAATTTTTTTTTATTATTCTGTGTTCTGATGGCTTGTTAGTAAATTATTCATAACTGTCATTTCTCTTGCTTAATCAAGAGTTCATCTAATTTTGCATATCGTGAGGTAAAAGTATAAGAGGGGGAGTCGGTGATGTCATAGTTAAATATATATTGATGTATTTAAATATATATGAATGCATCTTTTGCATTTCTTTGAAAAGCAAATGAATTATGTATGTTGTACACACTGACCTTTGATAAGAACAGAAATGACAGAAACCGTCAAAGTGTCTATGAGAAATATAGTGAAGCGGTTAACAAAGCAAACACAGCTAAAAGCAAAACATATGGGAGATATCAAACACCTTACTGGGAAACATACAAATATTAAGTCAACTTTGAGCTTTTATACAAAACAGGCAATGTTGTTGTGACTGCATTTATCATATATTTCATAGTAATAAACCCCACTGCAAAGGTGCCAGGTATCAGTTACAGATAGCTGAAGCAGTGGTGTAGCTACCGCCCCTGCCACTCCCGTGAATATGTGGGGGCCTAGACGGTAAGAGGGCCAGCCAAACCCTCTGTGATCAGCTGTTTGAAGGAAACATAAGCACGGTCAGCTGTTTAAAAGATCTGAAGTGAAGCAAAAGTTTGGTTACGGTTTTTTAAACAGCTGATCGTGGACTGAAAGAGGGCAGGGGCCGGGCCTCCAACCTTGCAGGGGGTTACGCCCCTGAGCTGAAGTACCACAGTTTGGGGATTGTGATTACAGAACCAGAAGGGTTTGTGAGTCAGTTTTGACTTCGGCCAGACTGCATTACCCAGATGAGCCCTGACCGTATAATAAAGGATAAATCCTCTTGGGAGATGATGCAGTCTGGTTCTATTAGGGAACTAAAAACACTGCAGTGAAATGGCAAATTCGAGTGTTCGAATCACTTATGGGGTAATCATCGAAATGTTTGAATCGTTTATGGAATAATCATTGAAAATCGAATGCGGTAGCTCAAAAGTACAGTGTGTGAGAATAAAATAGATTTTTTGGATATTCAAGTGTGTTCCCCCGACCATTTCCCAGGTCCCAGAGCCATTTACATTAAGTTACCATTGATATTTTAATTGTATTTCATTAGAACTTTTCAAACTATTTGACTCCATTTCGAACTTTTCATATAGTTCGAAAGTTCGAAAACGGACCGAACTTTCGTAAGTTGGGCCATCTCTATTAAGGACAGGCAGGAAATAAAGTGGTCCAACTTGTAAAGTTTTTTGTCCCAGTACTTTTGCTATAGGAAAATGCTTTCCGGTATGGTATAGAGAAGGACTGTCAATATATATATATTACACTAAAAACTCCAGTAGGTATAGGAGCAATGTAATAGCTTAGTATACAGCTAGCAGGAAGAGCCTATTGGTTCCCTGAAAGAGATCATATGAAATAAAAGGACAAGCAAGTATGGCTATGACTGATTGTATTGGACTGACTCTGGACACTGCCTGCCTTGTACTCAGCCAATAAAGGCTTAGTTTTTTAAATAAATCTCTGAGCACACTCAGTATGTATATACCGTAGTCCACAATAGAGGCACTATTTTTAAAATAGTAAAAGTAATAAATACCCTGGTGCAACCAGTAGATAATAAAACTTTAATATAAAGCCAACAGAATCCAGTGCACACGTAGGGATTTTGTAAAAAAATGCCTCAAACTGGCTGAATTACATAGAGGCGAAGTTTCGGCCTTTTCAGCCAATTAAAGGCAATTTTTTACAAAATCCCTACGTGTGCACTGGATTCTGTTGGCTTTTATATTTTTTCATTTTCTTTATCACTGATCGTTTAAGATAGAAATTCAACAATGCAACTTTCATACAGTTGGCTTAAAAATCTAAAAGTAGTAATTGATTTAGAATTATTAATCATTATTTATTTTCTATCATCATAAAAGAAAAAGTTCAACAAAATAAGATTTTTTTGCAATTAATATAAAGAAATAAAAACAAAACTTATTAGCAATGAGAGTTTGTTGGAACGAGAATTAGTCTCAGAGTGATCAAAAAATATCAAACGCCAACGAGCAGTCCCCAAGGATTAGTTTGTTATCGGTAGTAAGAGGAAAAGAAATCCTTGGATCTAACTCTGATTAAAACCTTGACTGAGTTTGGGAAAGCAGCCATAGAGAAACCTCCAGAGAACAAGCTTGATTTTAGAAGTTCAGTGCAGACAAGGAGAGAAAATGTTCTACACATTTCCATACTGTTGATCAAATATCTCAAGAGATGCAGCCTATAGTTTTTTGTTATACTGCAACACATGTAGTCAGCTTGGCCACTACTATTTTTACCATGAGAAATCACTGTTACAGAAATGTGCAAACGCCCTAAAGATTTCACCCAAACTACTACAGTGGAAATCTCCTCAACTATAAAATCCCTTGTTTGACAAAGAACGATTTTATTCACAACGGCAGATAATCAGAATATAATAGATTTCTCTTAAGAGGGTTTTGAAAAATAAGAGGATTTCAAGTTGTTTTTTTAAAATACTTTTTTATTTATTTATAAAAAATTTTTATAATGAAATAATGAAAATAATGGCAAACTCAGCATAGAGAATGTGTTCATTTGCAATCAGAAAAGATTAGATTCTGCTACTGCATGTTGTGTCTATGGAATGGTTTACCTTTGGAAAATTTTAGAGATGGGCTATAGTTTTTACATTAATCTGGTTTAATAAAAAAAATTCTAGGTTTCACCAACTAAATTTCAATGTCAAAAAAAAAAAATTCTTTTCATGAAACTAACCCACATTTCACATTTCAAAGCAGAAATTCCCATGTGAAATTTCTAATTTCAATTAAAATTTTTCAATAAAACTGAAATCTTCAGGTAGTTAATTTCATCCCCAAGGATTTTGTAAGGTCCCCTATTTCTTTAGATATCCAATCTGTATCTGTAATTCCTAAAAGAAAATTTCCATCAGATAGTATTGGCTCCCTTTAAAGGGTATGTCAACCCCTAATAAAAACTTTTAATATGTTATTCAGGGACCCCCAAAAGATAGGTTACGTTTTGCTTAAAACTTTAAAAACTCCCTCTCTACTGGTGCTGCTACCTTTTCTGTTCACGAGCAGCAGTGGAGGTTCATCTGGCAGTCAATCATTGGCTTTAATGTCACTGTCACAGCTGTGACAGACTGCCTAACCCGGAGGTGGCAGAGAGCCGCGGTGGTGGAAGTATGATTTCTCGCTCTGGGAACACAATTTAAAATTTTAACCAAAACTTAACCTAGCTTTTCGGGGTCCCTGAATAATGTATTTAAAGTTTTTATGGGGGTGGACATACCCTTTAATTTAATTAGAGGGACCCATACAATTTATCCTGTACTGCATTTGTATGAACACCTCTCATAACCTTATTTGTTATGTGCAGTTTTGCTATAACTGGAATGGTAAAAGTTGGTATGTGTGAATGGTGGGAAACTGTCTCTCCCAGTGCTGCCTCATAGTGATTACTGAGCATGCATGACTTCCCAGAAGGTCAGATCAAATGAAAGTGTAAAAGGTGGGATAATTAGCCTGAGTACATGCTACAATCACTGGCTTAGGTACCAGGGTCTCAAAGGTCCCAATAGCAACCAGGCCTGTGTACCATGGGGGCCCCCAACAGTCAAAAATTCAGATTTGTCCACTCCAGACTGCTTCGCCTGCGCTTCATTTAAGCATGCCGTGCACATCTATTTGAGTAATTACACAAGGCACATGCCTACGCACAGGGCCAGTGCGCGCCCACTAACAAGCCAGAGGAAAGGAGGACAGACCAGAGTCTCAGAGTGAGATGATCATGGGAGTAGGAGGAGGAGGAGAAGGAGGAGGGGGGTTGTTTTGCACGCACTGCTGTCTCCTGCTGCAAATTGGAGAGGGTGGTGGTGAGTACTTTCTGCCTGTTATTACTACTTATATCTGACTTTTCACACACACTATTAGTAGTAGTTTTGTGCCAGGCTGCCAGTGTCTTTGTCTTCTTTTGTGCCAGCCAACCATAGCAATAATTTGCCAGTGCCAATTTGCTGTGCCAGTTATTTTACAAGTGTCTATATGCCAAGCATTTACCAGCTGATTTGTGTTTGCAGCGTGGTTGGGGGCCCATGACCAAATTCTGCACTAGGGCCCATAGGTCTGTAGCTACACCACTGGCTACATTGCTTAGTATAATAGACCAGGGTCTCTATGGTTGCCACTACTAGAGAACCTGGGGTAAAGGTAAATGAAGAAAAAGTCATTTTTAGAGATGGACTAGAACTCGAACCCAAGTTCGAGCTGAACTATTCGAATTTGAACGAATTCGGACTTCTTAAACTATCCCGGACCGGATTTTCGATATTTTCGGACTTTCGAAATAAATAAATTTCGATAAATGCCTATTATACCTATACGTGAGCATCGAATCCGTGAGCAAAATGTCCATGGTATCTAGGCGCGAACACGAGCATAGAATCCGTGAGTAAAGTGTCCATTAAAGCCTATAAGCGAGCATCGAATCCGCAAGTAAAATGTACATGGTATCTAGGCGCGAACGAGCTTGAAAATTGCGCGAGTGAGAGTAAAATTGATTTTTCGAACGTCCTTGATATTCGAACATGTTCCCCAGACCATTTCCCAGGTCCCACAGCCATTTACATTAAGTTACCATTGATATTTTATTTGTATTTCATTAGAACTTTTCAAACTATTTGACTCCCAAAACGGACCGAACTTTCGAAAGTTCAGCCATCTCTAGTCATTTTCAGAATATTGAAAATTATTCTTATCTTCATCTATGGGCTTCTTGACAGCCATAGGTCTTTTTGAAAAATATATGCAGAATCCGAAATGATCTTTCCAAGGTTGTGAGAAATGACCCTGCAATTGGCCGGAAAATGTTTAATTGCACTTAACTCAAGAGTTTATTTGAAGGGCTCTGCCTAAATCTGAATTAGCTACAAGATGTTTAATTCTCACGAGAGCAGATAATCACTGCTCCCAATTAGCATGAATATCTATTAAGCATAAGTAGCGCGCATACTGCTAGACGAGGGGAGACTCGTGGGATTATATATGTACTCTTCATTCTTAAATGAATCTAATAAATTAAGCTAGATTTATTCTATTGATGATGTCTGAAGGCAGAACCAAAGTGGGATTGTGTCTGATATAATGATTTATATGTTTATTAGTAACTTGCTCTCATCAATAATTAGATCTGATTGATAGCAGGGAAGAGCAGTAGTTTCACATGAAAAGTGTTCCTGATGATGTTGTAAAAGTTTGCAAAAATAAGATGATTAATGTAAATATTTAAGGTGTTCTTTCCCACTCCCCCGTTCCCACCACTCTCCACACCTTCTATCTTTTTTTAGCTAAAAATCTAGTCACCAAACCATTGGAAGTGTCTTTGTTGATTATTAAAGGCAAAGGAGGAGCTAAATATTTAAAGAGTAAGGCACACTCAAGAAAAACTGTATTGCTTGGGAGTCACTACCTCCAAAAATGTTTTGTGTGATATTGCTTTCAACATAATAAACACAAAATGTTTTTGAGTGTGCCCTACTCTTTAAAGGGGACATTATCTTACATCCATTTTTAGTGGCATTGCTAGGAATCAGTGGGCACCTAGAAATATTAAAATGCCCCCCTCTCCCTGCTTTATGTACAGTGGTTGTTAAGGGGGAGGCTGTATTTTTATATGAAAAAATGGGACCCACATGTGGTCGCAGGGGTTGCTCCCATTGTAGTTCCCCTTTCTTTTGTTTGTTCAAAGGAGGAGCCTCCAGATGTTCATTTTATCACACTCTCATTGCACAACTATTAGGAAACAGATCATTTTTAGGGCCCAGGGTGCTTAATACTGTATCTAGTATCTAGTGATTCAGGGCTTGTGGTGTTTCGCACCCCCAACCAGACTCCCACAGCAAGCAGTATTATGTTACCCCCAGCCTGGTATCAGAGTTGCTGATAATTTGTAAGGCTCAGTAAACTTTCATTGGAATGTTACCCCCTAAACAGACACACAACCACCGGTGAGATGTAGTTAAGAATAATCCTAGTGAAATAGAATTTCATTATATTGTTTAAAGAAGTCGTAGGATTTCATTAAACTTTATAACACAAGAATACTCAGCTTTTCATGGTATAAATGCATATACTTCTTAGTTAATAAGAATTCATTAGTCCTATTTCTATCTTCTGGCCTGGGGCAAATATTACATGAATTTAGATTGTGTTCTTTATCATTTCTCTAGATTAGCTCTTTGGTTGGCAGGAATAGCAGGTACAGTAGGTTAGAAGAATCGGACCAGATTGAGATAGGAAAAACAGGTAAAGTAGGTTAGAAGAACTGAGGAGCTGGGTATTTTTGATGTTGGTCACATATTAAAGTATTTGTTTTCTTTTGGAATGTGACCCTCAGTTTGTTTCTTCTGTACAGTAAAGGAGTACTTACAGTTAAAGGGACACAATGCACTGTTTTCTCCCTCACTCTGCCCTCTCCTTCATTAACATATGCCTCCATATGATGAGGAGGGTCATGGTTAGTTACTGCATAAGCTACTTAAGCAGTTTAGACTGTGTGATTATTTAAAGGATAAGTACACTGTAAAATCAAGTTATGCTCAATTGGAAGCTGCAACTTTAAAAATACTTTTGACATATTTGGTTAGCTCCACCCCTCCGAGATTTTTAGCTACCTCATGATTCATCAGCCTCAATTGGTAAGACTTTGTGCGAGATGGCATCACGCGCACACAAGTCCACGTACGCACTGATGTCAGGTTGCGTGCGCCATGACGTCATGCCAATTGAGGCTGAAGATTTAGGAGGTAGCTAAAAATCTCGGAGGGGCGGAGCTAACTATTCACCTAAGGAGAAACAAGATGTCAGCAATCTACAAAGGTAGGCTCTGGAGGGGCTTAAGGGGAAAAAAAGGATTTTTAAAGTTGCAGCTTCCAATTGAGCATAACTTCATTTTACAGTGTACTTATCCTTTAAAAACACACCTAATGACAGCCTACAGCTGATTAAGTGTTTACGGACCTTTGATGACGGGTGCTGTAATTTTTCACTTATTAGATTACTCCTGTCAGAAGGATTAATTGTCTAATGACATCACCCCAAAATCTTACTGGTCTAAATGCAAATATAGTGTATGAAGAACCAATCAGATCAATGAAATGTATGATTGGCCTTAAATCCTCCATGATAGGTTCCAGAACAATCAGATCTGGAAGTAGAAACACTATAAAAAGTAACTAATCACCTTCACTCTTGGTACTTCAAAGATTTTTTTTTATATGCAACCCCCTCCATTCCAGTACCAATGGATATGCTTGTGTCTTCAGGGAAGATCTATCCATACAATTAGTCCTTCATAGGGATCCAGAGATATCCACACTTTGTAAATTTGTACAGTATAAAGGAAAAACAGGGGAAGGCTCCCATTTGGGTAGATGGTAAATATAAAACATCAGATTTTTTTCATTCTTCAAATCAAATACAGAACAGAGGTGGACAAAGAGATGGGAAGGAAGTGACCTCAGACTGGCAAATCCCTTTGAAAGGTAAGAATTAAAGGTATACAGCACATAGGTCCACTTTGCCATTTCTTTGATTTTTTTATTATATGCAGGAGACTCAGTTTCTGCTTTGAGAATATTCCGGAGACTTCGTGCTCCTCTCTCTTTTTCTAGATCTATTCTCAAAAACTTTAGGCAACATTCCCATACAAAGCATTTACTGTTTCCCACAATATAATTGAAAATATGTGTGTTTCCAGACAGAAATCTGTTATTGTGTTTTAAAAACTAACTGTTTCAGAAGGCAAAAAATCCTTGAACATAATATTTGTATACTCCAGTGACATCACCCCCGGAAGATTCTAACAGTATTATTTACAGGAAATCATAAAAGCTTTTAATCTAAAACCTGTAAAGACTTCTATAGAGCCATTTGCTCTAATGAAACCATTGAAATGTATTGAGAACATAATAGGGAAGTAATTAATTGCAGACATACTCTTGTGTGGAGGAAAAGAAAAAAAAAAATACACGTACAGGAAAATTACATCTTTTTCGATTAACGTGAAATATAAGTGTCATCTCGGTGATAAAATCCAAATCAATATTAAAAAAAAATAACAATGTTGTTAATAGCCAAGCAGGGAAGGTGTTTTCGGTAACTTATTTTCGAGGTTAGAACCCCTTTTAAAATAAACGGATTTCATCTTTACACTGTGTCACCTAAATCAATACAATGTTTGTGTATACAATTATAATCAGACAATAAATTGTGGCTATTCACCGGATTATGTCTGCACTCATCGACCTTATAAATCTCCGTTTGTCACACCGTCAGAAAATGCTCGTGTAACAATAAGTTGATTACACCCTTGGAACAGCTGCCTGTATGTTAACTGAAAAATATGAAAGGGACACGGGTAATTCAGAGTTCACTGGTATAAGTTTATAAAATATTTGCCTGACAGCCTCTTTATGATAATGCTTTCAAATCCTTATTTAACCTGGGCCTTTTTCTCTGCGAAATTTTCCTAATGAACTTTGCTGGAAAGTGTAGGGGTTTTTTACGTTAAGGATTTTCGTTAAGAAAAGGAATTTAGTGAAGGTCTTTGGATTAAAATGCATCAATATTAGCAAATGTTGATCGATAAATCATTAACTGTTGCTATTTTACAATAATGTTTGGAATTTTACGACCGTATAGTCCTGCGCGGGTCTAACTTTTCAGACCCACACCCGTAAAACTGCTACCCAAGTCCGACACGCACCAGCTTTGCTGGTGGGTTCCATAATTACACTCGACCCAACTCACAAGTAGTCAGAGCAGCAACCCAACCTGACATTAAAAAAACCTGCTACCACTACCTGACCCATACACAAACCCACAGACTTTTTATCTGAACCCAACTCACAAATCCAGTAACCAGCGGGACTACAAAAATGATAGGGGTTGTTATATTTACACTAGCATTTTGCCTTGCATTAAATTTTGTTCTGGATAGGTAAGTTGGGCTCTATAGCCTCGTACACACGTTCGATTCTTCAGACGATAAACGTCCCCTGAGCAAGCGGCGAACATCCGTTTCGCCAATAATCACAAGTGTGTAAGCATTCGGTCAGGCGTTGTTTGTCAATTAGGCATGGTGGATCAACAAACAATGCCCCACTGAACGCATGCACGCAGGATTATTGGCCGAAATGGCAGTTCAACTCGCCTTTACCCTGCACTTAGGGGACATTCATCGTCCAAAGTTAAGGATGTGTGTACAGACCTTAAGAAAACATGAAAATAACAACAATGGTCCTTATATGACCGTGATGATAATAAATTATTACCAATTGTTAATTTACAATCACAAATGATCAATTGCCATTTTACAATCTCTATTTAAATTGAGGATACCAATCATTATTTAAAACCAACCCATTGCATTGATTATCATTATTTGATTAACCGTCTGGTTTATTTCAATGGAAAGGAGAGTGGCAGAATGAGTAGGAGAGCCAACCCCCTACACACACACAATACAGAGTAGTAGATTTTTTAGGGTCAAAAGTAGGTTGATCAGCTGGAACTGGAACTGGAACAGCAAAGCATAGTTCTTTGGGAGGTATGAGTGAGAATCCTACATCCTATTCTTCTGTAACAGCAGAGAATACAGCTGCAAAAGTTACACTTGTAAACTGTAGGCTGACAGTTCTCCCATCTCTGTTCCTGTTGCATTGGCCACATGTGCTCCTGAAGAAGAAGAAGCTGGTCAGACAGAGTGCAAATTCAACAGCTGTATTATCTGCAGTTACTAAAAAATAGGTGGTAGGAATACTTAAAGGATAACTGTATTGCCTCAATGCATTTTTTTTTAAGAATTGCTTTAAAAAAAGTAAAGGTACGCAGCCCTCCCCATACATTTTTTTCCCTGATTTCGAGCCTTCAATTAGCCATGTTGTGATGGGGGCGTAACAATTCTGTCGGCCACTAACTGTCACTCAAAGCTAGCATGTGAGAAAACACTCTTCCACCCATCCTTGATCAGCTTGATTATGTAGGCTGTATCCTAGCAACCGGACATTTCTAGTTTGTTTAATCGGCAGAGGAGGAGGAGAGAGGTTGTATCAGACATTCCCACCAGCAAATGACAAGTGTTATGTTAATCATGGCCTTGGGCCGTCTAGGAGGTGGGCTTTTAGCATTCATCTTTGCGGTGTGATATCTAAGGGAGGACAGCACTGCTGTAAATGTGAGTAAGTGATTTTAGCTGCTGGAAGTGTGAACATGTAATGGGGGTGATGTTGTTTTTTTTATATTGTTGTCCTTTAATTCTAATAGACCAGTGCTTTGCAGCAAATTCTTTTTTCATTAGTTTCACAGTATGGTTCTCCAATATCACAAGAGAGTGTGGAAATTGTCTGTTTTAAGGGATAAGGCAATGAAAAATGTTGTCTCCCCCCTAACAAATGTTCATAAGCAGGAAATAAGACTTATGCTTCTGAATCTCCATTTAGAGCTTTTCATAAAGGTGTTCATCTGGACAGGATATAGGATCTTAAACTGTGCTGTCCCTTATTGAGATGAAATGCGGCCACCCAACAGAACCATTAAAAAAAATTAAATGGAAAATCCTTGATATGACCTGAAAGTTCCCCACTTTCTCTGAGCTCATTGTACTGTTTAAATTCCTGTCCACTATGTAAAAAAAATAAATATTTGTATTCATTTGTGTAGTACCTTCCTTGTGTCCTTGACATTATTGTGTCATTTAAATGTGTTGCCTGAGGCATGCAATCATTTAAATTAATGAACATTTTAATGGAAAGTGGGAATCCAGTAATGTTCACCTACCTGATATAGAAATTTCCACCAGGCATTGGGCAAATAATTAATTTTTGGAGTGTTCAGTCTAAACCAGACATCGGTGATGACATCACATCAAGGTGGGAAAGCGATTAGAAAACGTGTCACAAAAGGTCATCAACTAATTTTATGTTACAAATTTAAATAGTGACCTGGAAGCTGTTTTCATGCTCATATTACAAAAGTAAGGTACGTTATTTTCCCAAATGAATTTGGTTAATATTCAACATTTTTTAAAAATATAGGAATGTCAAACGTTTTTCATCATCATTTATGTATAATATTTTATTTGCAGTAGACCTGTTGGTTTATCATCTGTGTAAATTATCAGAATAGAGAAAGGTTTGCGCTATGGAATTAGCATGTGACCCTTTAGATATAAAGATCTGATTGGTTGGGGCAAAATTAGCACTATTTTAAACAATAAGAACTTTTATTGAATCTCCCTGATTGTAAGTAAGAAAGGATGGTGGTGGTAAATATATAATGCATCCCATGGCTATATAGAAGCACAAGTTATACAGATCATAGATCCTAAGTGTGCAGGAGTGTGCATGACACATCCTTAGTGAGTCATGTGATAGATGTATTACATACTGTATATTGGATGTAATGGTCGTATATAACATATGTTTGCACTTTTTAAATTTTTTTGTTAAAATCCGCGCTTTTAATTGCAGTATAAAATAATAATATATACGCCCTTCGCCTTTATAAACACGATTTTAATATTGGTATAAATTATAGTGGCTGCAACATAGTTGTAAAGAAAAGTTTCTTCCTTTGTAATATATTGATGTCATGTCTTATAGTCGTATAGCATTACAAGAATGAATGCTCGCTAAATATTTGGATATAGTGGATAATAGAAAAAACTGGTGAGTTTCGTGCTGCCAACAGACAATTGAAATTCCAAAAATCCGATTCAAACCAAATGAGTCGCCTGCTTCTTTGTCGGCTGTCATGCACAAAATTGACCTTGGGTACCAGCATTTAGACCTAAATGAAGGCAGTAAAGTGTAATAAACCCTACAATTCCCTTTAGTTCACATGTTTCCCCACTTGACACAGACTGTTTAGAAATCTAAAAGCAAATATTCTACTTTCCTATACCATGATCTTTTTTTGATCTTAACTCTCCTGCCCACAGTTCTTTATGGCTAAGAATACATCCTGTTTTTGCCAGTGGCAGAGTAACCTTAAGCACCATAAGCTTGGCTTAACAAACATACAGCAACCTTGTTTTCACTCACCAATTTAAGTCCTAACATTTATGGCCCAGACCTTGTGAACTAGATTTTTCAGGATGTGATAGGTAAATACTGCTGTAAAAATTGCAAATACAAATTGTTTTGCCGAGATTGTATTACCACTGTCTGAACAGTCTGTTGGGGATTGTTAATAAAGAATTTCTGCTGATTTATCTTATACAGATGGTAAGATGGGATGAGGTAAGTTTATAGCAACAGGTCAAAGCCCCTCCGATAGAAAGGGCGGTTATGCTGGGGACACAAAAGGCAATCTAGTTTGATATAAACTGTAAATTCAGGCTCATTTAAGTAAATCTGTCTTTATGTATCCTTTAGGAATAATTAGAACGTTTTGCTAGTTTAATATAACAGATGTTAAGGAAAAGGGGTATCAGGACACAACATTGCAAAAGAACTGACATAAGCTCCATGTTAACCATTTAATGCCTGAAAACACATTTGTTTGATTAAGAGAAAACTGCAACCGCATGCAGAGAAAATCTGAAAAATGATTCAGCATTCATTCATAGACACACAATATGTTCCATTATTCAAATACAGTACCTGGAAATAGGACAAGTTAGGACAGACAGTTCAACCTCCAAACTGGGTTAGGTGGGTATTTGAGCTTCCGACAAAATTGTCAAGTTTTGTTCTGACAGCGGTTTAGAAAAATTTGATTCCAACCCAATGGAATCAGGACTTCCAGTCGACGTTTTGCTACAAAAGTGTCGCGTTTTGTTCTGACAGCGGTTGATGAAAATTTGATTCCAACCCAATGGAATCAGGACTTCCTGTCAAAGTTTTCCTACAAAATTGTCGAGATTCATTCTGACAGCAGTTTACAAAAATTTGATTCCAGTCAAAGTTTTCCTACAAAAGTGTCAAGTTTCGTTCTGACAGCAGTTTAGAAAAATTTGATTCCAACCCAATGGAATCAGGACTTCCAGTCGAGGTTTTCCTACAAAATTGTCGAGTTTCGTTCTGACAGCAGTTTACAAAAATTTGATTCCAACCCAATGGAATCAGGACTTCCAGTCAAAGTTTTCCTACAAAAGTGTCGAGTTTCGTTCTGACAGCGGTTTAGAAATTTTTTATTCCAACCCAATGGAATCAGGACTTCCAGTCGAGGTTTTCCTACAAAATTGTCGAGTTTCGTTCTGACAGCAGTTTACAAAAATTTGATTCCAACCCAATGGAATCAGGACTTCCAGTCAAAGTTTTCCTACAAAAGTGTCGAGTTTCGTTCTGACAGCGGTTTAGAAAAATTTGATTCCAACCCAATGGAATCAGGACATTCAGTCGAAGTTTTCATAGCATTTCATAGCATTTTCATATTTTCGTTATGAATTAATGATTTCTGAGTGGAATTTTCAATTTTTAAATAAAAAAATTTCGATTTTTAGATGGCATTTCTAAATTTTAGATTTTTTTTATTAAAAGTTTGGAGTTTCGAAAATTTAAAAAAACCTGTCAGAACCGCGGATTTTCAAAACCATCAGTTTGAATTGAAACCAGGTTTTGAAACTGGGATTCATCACTACTGTGTATTGAATTCTTGTTTTGTTTGTGTAATTTACAGAGAATCGTACAGATAGTTCTCCACAATCTGAAGCCAATTGAATAATAGTGATTATTAATATTATAAACTATTTCCTGAAAACCTGTTGGGAAAAAATGATTAACAGGAATGAAAAAAATGACCTAACTTAAATGATGACAAAAAGTTACATTTCTACTTTGAAGAAAGAGAAAACCGACACTACATTATAATTACATAACATTTATAGTTAATGTTTCTGAAGCTCAGAAGACAAAATGATGGTAATATAAATATTCCCATTGGATGCAATTATAGAGTCGTGGCCACAAAGTTCTCAATGAGAGTAACAGTGGATGAGATCCCCACAACCACAGTCAATATCCATAACCACTTCCCATTATAGACAATGGAAAACTTAGTGGTTATACATAAAGGTCGTTAAAAACACAGACATTTGTGTTTCAGTCTGTAATCATACCATTTGCCATAACCATGGAATATCTAAATCATTTGTATTAAAAGAGTTGGTTTATGGTTGTCTTGGGCATGTTGATTGCAGAATTTCCCCCTACAAATTAGAATTCTTTTCACCGCACTATTTTCTAGAATCGTCAATATTATTCTATTTTACTTCTTCGATCAACAAGAACGTTTTATGTTAAAAATAATTTCTAAATAAACAAAAAAATTGCTATTAAATACCTTAGTCTAAGCACACACCAGGCAAGTTTTTGTCCTGACCGAGAGCTCACTACTAGTAAGCATTCGGCCAGGACAAATGTCTTTTGGTCGCGGCAATAGTGGCCGTCAGTTCGCGTGACCGATCGTGCGGCCCCATAGGGAACTGCATGATCGCCCAAATAGCCTCGGTCACGGTCACCACACACACACCATCAGATATTTCCGGCCAACCGACTGATACACATCACTATTGGTCAGTTGCCTTACAGGGAAATAAAATGGCATTAAATAGCATATCTTGAAAACTTAACATAATTTTGTTAGAGTTGATACCTCATCTATTTTAATATCAAGCCCACGCTGTGATTAATAGGCACATTACAAGATAAATTAGCGATCCGTTGGAATTCTTGCAGGATGCAGATAAAATGTATTTAAGGGATGAAGTAGGACATTAGCCCCGCTCACTAGTGGAGGTAGCTGGCACTGGGGCCCACAGAAGATGGTTTGGATTCTATGGAGACATTTAATACCTGCAATTTACTAGTGTTCTGTTTTAAATCAATATTTTTCATCTTATGTCATACAAACTGAAAACCACTTACACGATTTACATGTTACTTATTTGTGTTGCATAATACATAGTCGTATTTCCGCCAATAAAGCATAATGTGATTTATGCACTGTTCATAGTAGATGTGGACAATTATAATGCTTTGTAAAGATTCATTTACATATTTGTCTCTAGGAAGCTCAGAGGTTTTTTTTCTGTCTATTATTTTGTCTATTAGTTTATATCAGATTTAAAGGGTATGTCCACCTGAAAAATTAACATTGCCTAAAGTAAAAGAGCCCATTTAAATATGCATGATACCTTTTATGGATTTTGTCTGTGTGCCCTTGTTTGTCTGATGTATGTTCTGTAAGATCCGCTTGGCACATTGAATATTCATGTTGCTGCCTTCCCAATAGCAGGCAGTCCGACGTGCGCGCCATCCCGCACATGCGCAGATCCACCCATGCTGCGTCGGACTCGTCGACCCTGCCCGGCTGAGGGATTAAGACAGAACATCCCGTTCCGGAATGGATTTGTAGGTCTCGGGTCTACACATGCACGCACGCACGCACGCACGCACGCACGCACGCACGCACGCACACACACACACACACACACACACACACACACACACACTTTCCCTTCCCCCAGCCACAGAAATGGCAGACTTTATGTATGAACTCTTACGTCTGGATTAGATATTGGGTCTATCTACACACACTCTCCCTGCTTCCCCAGCCACAGAAATGGCACACTTTATGTATGAACTCTCTCCTTTGTCTCTGCCAGCATTGTCTGTTTTACTACAGTTCTGACAATGCAGGAGAGGATCTGTTTACATAAAAGCACAGGGTCAAGTGGGCGGGACCAAAACGCATGGTAATAGCCTCATTTAGTAATCAGCTCACTTCCTTATCCAGCACAGCTAAGGCCACACCCCCAAAAATGAATAGAACTTCTAGAGACTGCTGCAAAGGTAGGGAATGGAATTTTTTCAAAAGAAAGGCAGGAAAAGGCTTCTGGGGATGGGTACTACCTTATAAGAAAAAAAACTTTTGTTGGATTTTGTGAATAGACATACCCTTTAACACATTCACAGGTAGAAACACAATTAAAGGGGCTTTTCTGGATTTACATACTGCATTAAAAACAGGCCTTCTAAAATAATCTGCTCAGCTTCTTTTAGACTGGGTACACAGGAAGGGACTATTTGACCATTTGTCTGGACAAATGTCTGTCGGTCACAGCAATAGTGGCTGCGGCTGACAGTTCGTTCGACCGATCGTGCGGTCACAAAGGGAACCGCACGATTGGCTATGATTTACCATCATGTCCGATCCGGACCAAACAGCCAAACGTGGAACAGATTTTTCGGCCCAATCGACTGATACATGGAAGTATCGGTTTATTGGGGCGAAAAATCTGCCTGTGTAGTTTCACCAGTATAACCATGAAAGGACATCAAACAGTTCATATATTAATATATATATATTAAAATGGTCTTATTCTGCCCACTACTTGTGCCTACTTTGATACCCCTCTGAACCCTCCACTGCCTACTAAATCGCTCTCTCCCCCTATAACATGAACCAGCTAAAGGGAGAGGGCAGAAGATAAAGTGACATGTTCCTAAAGGTGCCTGCACCAGGATGGGACAGAGCCAAAGGGCCCCTGGCAGATATAAGGTCCAAAAGGCAATAAAAAACAGTTACAGGGGGTATGAATTATCTACAGAACAGATAAATGTGGAGTGGCCAGAGTAATATGTAATTTTAGGAGTACAGATATCCTTTAATAAGGAATTATAGAATCTGAGCAGTCATTTTATTTTTTCATATAAAATTCAAGTGCCCTCAATATAAGTCATCGAAGAAGACTCACTCATACCTTTCAAATAAGCATAGGATGCTGTCTCTAGTTGTTTTGTGTCATTTATAAAGCTAGTAACACGTCTACAACCTTTCTGCCTAAAGTAGAAGAAACCTTTCCTTTTTGGGTTTTTAGGCTTGTGGCTAGCTTTATAAACTATTAAGAATTTTGGGGATGTGGCTTATGATGTAGCAGTAGGATACAAGTGGGCATGCTCAAGCCAGCAGCCAAGAGGCAAAACAATGATGCTAGTGATTAGAGATGGTCGAACTATTGAAAGTTCGGTCCGTTTTCGAACTTTTGTAAAAGTTCGAAAGTTCGAAAGTTCGAAAACGGACCCATTAAAGTCTATGGGAGGCAAATAGTTCGAAAAGTTTGAGTCAAATACAACTAAAATATTAATGGTAACTTAATGTAAATGGCTGTGGGACCTGGGAAATGGTCTGGGGAGCATGTTCCAATATCCAGGACTTTCGTAAAATCGATTTAACTCTTACGCGCGCTACTTTCGAGCTTTCGCGTTCGAACATTCGAGGTAACATGGACATTTTACTCGCAGATTCGATGCTCGCCTATTGGCTTTAATGGAGACTTTACTCGCAGATTCGATGTTTGCGCCTAGATACCATGTACATTTTACTCGCGGATTCGACCGTTCGAACATTCGATAAATCATCGAAAGTCCGGGAAATATCGAAAGTCCGGGAAATATCAAAAGTCCGCGTCCGAGATAGTTCGAGAAGTCCGGGTCCGTTCGAACTCGAACAGTTCGGCTCGAACTCGGGTTCGAGTTCGAGTTCTATGCCATCCCTACTAGTGATGTCACAGCTCACAGTGTAAGCAGGAAGCACCACCACTCTAGATTGCAGCTAGAAGCACGATCCTGGAGTAATTTTAAAGGTAGGAGTGGGTTCTTAAAAAAGGGGCATTTGTATGGATATATAATATGGATATATAATAATAATAATATATGATAAATTAATAAGTAAAATAAAACTTAACTTGCATGCGTGAAGAACACAATATACAAAGTAGGTTTGTATAGAGAATTCTGAAGGGTCTCACTGCTGGGTCTGAGACGTTATACTAGATGTTACGTAAAGTCCATAGTGCATTTACTGGCTTTATTTGGGATTCACTTGTCTTGTAGGTACAAATCCTAGTTTTTACTTAACAGGTAATTCACAGAATGGTCAAATGTGTTGTAGCAAGAACTTTAAATATTTGCACTGTAGTTCTTGTGAAAAGCCTCCAGAGATGTTCATCTTGAAAACAGGGATTCACCTTGGGTTCTGTGTACCTAAAATAGCAAACTTATCAGTCTACTGAATCAACATGTCCATATAACTATATTATTAACATCTAAATGATTGGTTCCATTGATTATAGTTTTTCTATAGTGACGTATAAACTGAATTTATTAAAAATATAACCCATCAACCATAAAGGTACATGTGAAAAATAATGAAAATCAGAATATCACAGTAGAGGAAGGAACTACAGCAGACGCAGGATATGCTGCAAAAAGGCTGGTTTTATGGTTTTATTTCTCCCACATGTTTCGGTCTCACCGTCCCTTTATCAAGTGTGACTTACTCTCAGTCCAGAATAAAACACATTTCAGCAGGAAATGACATCAGTGAACCACACCTCCCATTACCAAAAAACACCCCTATTAAAGTCCATATTGTAGTAAAAACATAATAAATATATACAGGAATACGTGGAACTGCACCTCTCTGCAGGCCTTCCATGAAGTGGAATACGTTAGGGTAACTAACACTATCGAATAATTAACATGATAATGGATCGGTAGAAGCACCACCAAACGCAAAGTAAGTATATAGCGGCTATGGGGAACAACACTCCCCTTTCAGCAAAATATTTCAGCAAAGGAGTGGATATATATGTATAAGGCACAAATGGAAATTAATAAAAATGTGTCACATAAATCTTTACATAACACAAAAAATACATACTGGGATAAGAAATAAGGCAAAGAGCCATTTACATATTCTTACCCCATCAAGATTCACAAGAATAGATAATCAGAATCTAAAGGAAATTATACGAAACATTTAATACTCCAATGATCATTTAAGACTGTAGGAGTAAGGGTATTCGCAGGGAGATTCATTAAAAGTTCTTATTGTTATAAATTGTCCTTTTTTGCCCCAACCAATCAGATATTATTTAACATTTGAACATTTTATTGGTTGGGGAAAAATTAGCACCATTTTACATGAAAAGAACTTTTATTGAATAACCCTGTAAGTTTCTTAATCTATCTAGCTTCGGCTTGAAGCAAACTTTTAGTAATATCACCTCCTCTTTGGTTATAGGATACCTGTTGTATCACTGTCCATCTTAGTTGATTATCTGAATGTCTCTGAGCTGCAAAATGGCGAGACACTGTGGTGTCTATGTGTTTTTGGTTTAAAATTACGTAAGTTACCTCTATGTTCTTTTATTCTGGTCCTAGTGTTACGGCTTGTTTGTCCGACATATGCCAGTCCACAACCCCTGTGGGAGAAATAAAACCAGCCTTTTTGCAGCATATCCTGCGTCTGCCATAGTTCCTTCCGCTATTTTGATATTTTGATTTACTTACCTGCATTTTTGGATTTTATTTTGGATGAAAGGTGGAGTGTGGAACACTGCCATTGCGTGTGAGGTATTTTCCTTTTTTTCACGGGATCTGGCTCCGGATTTAAACCGGAACCCCTTGGTTCTGAAATTAGAAATTTTTTTACAAAACCGGGCGGATCGATAGGATTTTGGGACTTCATAATGTATTTTCAAGGGTTACAAAATGTACAAGGTTATTCTCTGTATCTCTCAAAAATAACTTTGAATGTTTGACAACCCTTGAAAATACGATCAGAAACTCAAAAGTAGTTTCAACAGATTCAGATGCAAGCTACATTAAATTGCTGTTACATGTCCCTTTAATATTGTAAGTGGTATAAGAGAAGTTCTAAGGAGTAAAAAAAAAGTTATTTGCGAAACAAATCAATGAGTAAATGTGTATTAGAATCTTAGCTCCTAAACTAAAGCCATCTGCACTTTATGCATCTCCTGAAAGTATCTTAGAAAATATTTAGAAAAGGGTTTTCGAACACGGTTATTTTTGAGGGTTACCAAGAATAACCTTGTACATTCTGTAACTTTCAAAAATATGTTCCAAACCTTCTAAAGTAAGTTCTGTTTTTAGATTTTTAGATTTTCGGATCTTCAGGTTTGTCCCAAGTTCCGTAAATCAGAAAACGGAAAGAAACCTTCGGGTTTTGGCGATCTCTAGAATAAATAACAAGCCATTAAAGATAAACAATATGTAGAGTGTACCATATAAAACTGTTTTTCTCTTTTCTAAAGTATATTAAACAAACAATTTCAAACCTGTTCCCAGGAAAGACCTTAAAATGGATTTTGTGTGTAACTGCCGAAGTAATGTCAGTGCTATTCAATGTTTTTGTGTTATCATTGGACAGCCCAGCTGTATAAATAATTGGTATCATTATTTAGCACAAAAATAACATGAACATAGTGGACCACAGTAGATGAATAATAAATGTAGTTAGTGAAAAGGTCACTGCTGAAGAGAGCTTGCAATCTCTGAATGGTAGACTGTGTAGAAAGCCTTCAAGGATCTTTACTTTCGTGTTGATTGCAGATTCCTCTGGTGGGCAGCTATTGCTCGGAATAGAATACATTCTCGCTGTTTTTGCCAAGCATTTTACTTTTTACCATGACATAGTGACACTGTGACATTGACTGTCTTGTTATAGCACACTGCATTAAGTAAATTTGACACACACAAGAATGTCTGACAAATGTGACCACCTGAAAGGAGACTTTGCTGACATCCTATGAGCTAATAACTTTCCTGTTGTCAAAAGCTTATTTAGCTGTCTGGTATAACTCATTGAACTCTTGCAGGTGAGGAATAGTATATCTCTGAATCTTTGTTTTTGGATGTGTAACTTGTTTACCGTATATACTTGAGTATAAGCTGATCCTAGCATAAGCCAAAGTACTTATTTTTACCTGAAAAAACAGTAAAACTTATTGACTTGAGTTTAAGCCAAGGACTGATTTTCTCCCATAGACAGCCCCATAGATATTTCCACAGACAGTCTAATAGAAAGTCCAATACACCGCGCCATAGAAAGTCCAATACACCGCCCCATAGAAAGTCCCATACACAGCCCCATAGAAAGTGCCATACACAGCCCCATAGAAAGTCCAATACACAGCCCCATAGAAAGTCCCATAGACAGTCCCTTAGAAAATCCAATACACAGCCCCATAGAAAGTCCCATACACATCCCCATAGAAAGTCTCATACACATCCCCATAGAGAACCCAATACACAGCCCCATAGAAAGTCCCATACACAGCCCCATAGAAAGTCCCATACATAGCCCCATAGAAAGCCCAATACACATCCCCATAGAAAGTCCCATACACAGACCCATTAAAAGTCCCATACATAGCCCCATAGAAAGTCCAATGCACAGACCCATAGAAAGTCCCATAGACAGTCCCATAGAAAGTCCAAAACACAACCCCATAGAAAGTCCCATACACAGCCCCATAGATAGTCCAATACACAGATTTGCCCTGCATACCTTTCTGTGCAGCCTGTTTGTTGAATCCTGTTACTTCTATTGTTTTTGTTTTTTTGCAGTCTGGGCTGATCTATGAGTGATCAGGAAAACCATTGCCTAACCCACCTAAATCAAGAAGATTCTGTGTGTTACAGGGTACAGCTTTTGTTTTCCCAGGGCTATGTAATTTTGGCCAGATGCTCCTCCAAGCATCCAGATTAGCCCAGAGCCAAGTATTAGCTGAGGGGAGACTTTCAGTATGATTTTAAAGTTAAAATTTCTCGGCTTATACTCAAGTATATACGGTAGTTGAAAATGGAAAAGATGTATTATTTTGTTAAAAAGATGCAAAAAATACTTTTTTTTGCAAATTTGCCTCAATCATGTTTTACTAGTCTACTATAGTCTAATCAAGGTTTCGATACGAACTTGGTTTTGATATGGAATAGACTTTTTTTTTTTTAAATCCTTGGAATCAATGTATTTTTTAAAATTCCCAAAACTCATCAAAAATTTGAAAATTCCAATTGAAACTTTGAAAAATCACATTGAAAATCGAAAAATTCCTATAAAAAATTGTAATTTTCTAGCAAAACTTCTAAAATGCCATAATTTTAAAAATGATGATTCAATCGAATTTTCAATTAAACTCGCCAATTTCATTAATTATTATTATTGTGGATTTATAATGCACCAACATCTTCCATATCACTTTACAATCCCATGAGCTTACAATCTAATCACATTTATTTGACATCAGTATGTCTTTATGATTGTGGCACTCTGACCCCCATAAAGTAAAGGGCACTCTGACCCCCATATAGTAAAGGGCACTCTGACCCCCATATAGTAAAGGGCACTCTGACCCCCATATAGTAAAGGGCACTCTGACCCCCATATAGTAAAGGGCCCACTGACTTGCCAGATGGGGAAGGGGTTACATTCAAAAATATAAATCTAAAGAAGCAGTAAAATAATCCACGTTTCATTCCTTGAAAAATGTGAAAAGGCTTACCTGTCCCTAAAGGGCAAGTCCACCCCAAATCTAAAATCTATACACAGGTTAAGCACCCTCCCAAACCTCAAAACCACAATACTTAGGCAGATGTTCTGAAAGGCAGATATTCATCCTGATGTTTGCTTCTCCCTTCTTTAGAGGCTTCACCTCCTCTTAAAGTTGTATCAGTTCTTTTAAAAGCTAGCACATGGGCAAAGAATAATTGACAATGACAGATAATGTATCTGTCGCAGGAGTAACTGACTGCTCTACCCTGAAGAACCAGGAAGCAGGAGGAATGAACATCATAATGAATAGCTGCCTTACGGATAGTGCCAGATTTGCATCTCAGGAACCTATAGGCACAAAAATCTGGGCACCCTTCACCACACCCTTCAACACAGGCCTCTATAAAGTAGAGGAATATCATATGCTTTTAAGGTGGACTGATTGACAGCCGCCCCTAGGAGTGTTTCATGGTAAAACCGTCCCTGCTAAAGGAACACAAAACCATGAATATCCTGTAAATTATATCCATACAAATACTGCTTAGTAGAGAAATGCCCAGCCTGTCTGTGGATCAAGGCATAGTTCTGGCTTGGAAATTTGGGGGTCAAAACAGAAATCACATGATGAAAAGATGAAAAAAAAAGTCCAAGTTTTAATAGCTTCACAGCAAAATTCCATTATAAATTTAACTGATGGAATTTTGAACGTGAAAACCAGGAGGTCCCAGCAAGAGGATCCAAAATGGAGCAAGTGGGTCACCTTTTTTTCTTAGCGCTCTTCAAGATAGAAGGGTATCTCCACTCAAAAATAAAGTTGGGCCGTTTAAATTTATTGAAGAACGGGAGGTAAAGGAGCTGTGTCTTACCTCCTGTTCTTCAATTATTGTAATTATGGATTGTACATTTATATACATCTTCCATGGTGCTTTACAATTACATGTATACATTCACATCAGGCCCTGCCATGAAGAGCTTACAATCTAAGCACATTTATTTGACACATACAACCTATCAGTATGTCTTTATGATTGTGGGGGAAAACGGAGTGCCTGGAGGAAACCAAGCACGGGGAGAACATCCAAACTCCTTGCAGATGTGTCCAAGGGTGGAATCAAATTCAATACTTCAGCGCTGAAAGGCATCAGTGCTAACCACTGAGCCTCCGAGCTGCCAACTTTGTTTTTTGAGTGGAGATACCCTTTAATTTTGTTTTAGTAAGAAATATGTGAAAATAGTTGGAATGTAGAAGGAGGCAGTATCAAATACATAGAAATACCACGGTTCTAGCTCACACTAGGATTCCATCGAACAAACACAATGCACATGATTTACAAATGCCAATGGCATCTCATACACAACTCAACGGCTATGAACTATAATGACGCTATTAAAGTTAAATATTTGATTACCGTATTTATCTTTAAATATTGTTATCACCAAAAAAAAGAAATGATAAATTATTTGGAAAATCTATATATTTAAAAATTGTGAGAATTACCATGCAGAACATTGAAATGATTTGACTCGAGGTTCCATAAATAATACAAAACGCGTTGCAAAAACAGCTATGAAAAATGGCATCAGCCGGCAGCTTTCTAATTTCATTCAATTTTCAATAACAAATTATGGGAAGGCAGAGGGAGGGGGACTTTAACTAAAAAATAGACTTTAAATTGCATTGGAAATAAAAAAAAAAAAAAAAAAAAAAAAAAAAAAAAACTCAAAAAATCAGCCAGTAGATAGCTTTCCAACAGGGAAAATACGCTTTAAAAAGGTTTCTTTTTCATTATAATAGGTCTAATTTAAAGGACATTTACTGTGAAATAATCATGTGCTTGCTGGTAATTGTGCATTATTATATCATGTTTTCACTGCATGGTACGAACTCTAGGCAGACAATTTTATTTTTCTCTATGTACCTCCTTAGTATCTGTGATTCAATATACTTTTAGCAAAGTTTCTGGTTAGGAATAGGCATTTTCACACCCTTACTGTTTTTAGCGCATAATTTCATCTTGTGCTGATAAATAAATGAGGAGTTTTATTTGCAGAACAGATTGTTATGCCACAAATTATAATTGTTTCATGTATCATATTTGTCATGTTGAACTTACATTAAAATAATTTAGATGGCACAGGTGGCTGTATCAAATGAAAACTGCTTTCCTACAATGAAGTTGCAAAGGTAAATGCATAACAAGGATACAAAATGGCCTCCTACCTAACAGATATTGGGCTAAACAGCTTTAAAATAACAGTATGGGTAGTTAAAAGTTAGAATGGACTCTCCGTGCACACTAAGATGTTTAAATTCTACATACAGTAAAACTGTGATCTAGCATCCTGGGTCCCTGCTTTAGAAAAATTACATTTGTACCAATGCATGAAGCTTCCAACAGAGATGGGGCATGGAGTTTCATTAAATGTTCTGCAATCCCCATAATTGTCATGATTGAGGGAGCTATCACATGTCCAGTCCTCTGCTGATGATACAAACAGTTTTCCAGCTCTGTGGGATACTATGGAGGTAAGTATCTCCTGAAAGCTTAAACTTTTGGTTTTGCCAATGCAATCTTTCTTCTTTCTGTATCCTCTTTGGTTTAATGCTCAGTCAAATCATGCAGTTTTCTCAAATAATTCATATCCTTATGACTTAACTGAATGTTGTTATTAATAAGGAGTTGGATTGGTATTTATCATTTAGACAGCTTGCATTTTACGTGCAGTAATTTCAAATAAATCCTGTACCTTTTTATTGTAAATGTTGTTCCAGTAGAATAGGGTTCTGTGTTGGGGCCGCTTCTATTTAATCTATTTATTAATGATTTGGAAGTGGGTATTGTCAGCAAGGTTTCTGTGTTTGCTGATGACACAAAACTTTGTCGACCATTAAAAACTTCAGAGAATGTGCAATCGTTGCAAGGGAATCTAGGTAGATTATCACATTGGGCTGCTAAGTGGCAGATAAAATTCAATGTTGATAAATGTAAGGTGATGCATTTTGGACTTAAAAATCCTTGTGCTGCTTATACTATAAATGGCTCTGTGTTAAGTGAATCCCTGTTGGAAAGGGATCTTGGAGTTTTGGTGGATAACAAACTTAAAGGTAGCAAGCAGTGCCAGGCGGCAACAGCCAGAGCCAGCATGGTATTGTCTTGTATAAAGAGAGGTATGGATTCAAGGGAGGAAAATGTAATTCTCCCTCTTTACAAAGCATTGGTAAGGCCTCATTTGGAATATGCAGTGCAATTTTGGAATCCTGTGTACAAAAAGGACATCTTTGAAATGGAAAGGGTTCAGAGAAGGGCAACTAAATTAATAAGGGGATTGGGGGAGCTTGAATATGAAGAGAGACTGGAAAAGTTACAATTATGTACGCTGGAGAAAAGGCGCTTGCGTGGGGATATGATTACTGTGTATAAATACATTAACGGGCCATACAATAAACTATCTGGGGCATTGTTCACCAATAGAACATGTCAAAGGACACGAGGACATCCCTTAAGACTTGAAGAAAAAAGGTTTAGGCTTCAAGCTCGGAAAGGGTTTTTCACTGTGAGAACGGTAAAGCTATGGAACTGTCTTCCAGTGGACGTTGTTATGGCAGGTTCATTGGTCAGTTTAAAAAAAAAGCTGGATGAGTTTCTGCAAACAAGGAATGTTACAAGTTACTTGGGATTGATACATAAGTAGAGTTGATCCAGGGAAATTTCCGATTGCCACTTGGAGTCAGGAAGGAATTTTTCCCTTCATAAATTTGGTGGGTTTTTTTTTGCCTTCCTCTGGATCAACAGTTAGGCAGGAAATGAGGATATTGCTAGATGGGTTGGACTGGATGGACGTATGTCTTTATTCAACCTCAAATACTATACTATACTATACTAATAGCAATTCTTTTTAGAAGAATGTGCCTAAGCCCCACCCGCTCACAGGTGTTGTGGGCCACTCTGACCCCCACCCCAAAAAAAAACTCTGGAAAAAGGCTGTTTTCACATAGTGAGAGAGAAGGGCTGTAGATTCCCTTACCTTCTCTGCAGCTGCTGACGCGGGCGGCGCCGAGTAGTGACGTCAGCCGGCAAATACACAGTGCTAACTATGCGTGCGGCAGCCGGATTCGGGAGTGCTGAGCTTGCCGGTAAGGTATCAGACTCTGGGATTGTTGGCCAATGTTGTTATTGCCTAGGGTAGGCAGGATGTCTTAGGAAATGATCATCTTAAGAAACATTTTTGCTGAGTGATGCCGTGTATTTGCATACAGTAGTGCTTTAGGGGCTCAGAGTCTGAGAGTAGCTGTGAGGTGATTGGGGTAAGGACTGCAAGTGGTGGGGCTCTCCACTGCAGGCTTTTAACTGCAGCTTTTTAACAGCAGAACTTTGAGCTTTTAACCCAACATCAGAATTCCCATATAGATGTTTGGAAACTACAACTCCCAGCAACAAAAGTATGCTGGGAGTTGTAGTTTCCAAACATTTGTATGGGAATTCTGCTGTCCTATTTTCACCCTCGGCTTATACTCGGGTCAATCAGTTTTCCTATTTTTTCAGGTAAAAATAGGTACCTCGGCTTATACTCGGGTCGGCTTATACTCAAGTATATACGGTAACCCAAAATGTAAAGGAATGGATCCTCCTGGTAATTTCATCAAACCTGTATTACAAATCAGGAACTTACAAAATTGAACACTGAAATGCTCTGGAAAATACTGCTGTATGACCCCAGTTCTACATAATCCCATCTTTATACCTGGAAATGAACCCAGTTCTACATAATCCCATCTTTATACCTGGAAATGAACCCAGTTCTACATAATCCCATTTTCAATCCCAGTTCCAATACACACAACTTTATCACTTCATAACTAAAATAATACAAATGCCAATATACAATCCTTCTACAACTCTATTTATCTGTTATGCGTACAAACTCACCTCCTCAACATTTGATATCATCTCTTTACAAGATTTTACAAAATCACAACAATCACTATTGACCAGCTTTCACTTACAAATGGAAAAAGACCTTCAATGCTCCTTTACGGATGAACAATGGGCAATGAGCTTTTTCATTACTCACAAGATGTCCATCGTCTGTAAAGCACAAGAAAAAATGTATAAAGTTTTATCAAGGTTGTACAAACGCCCTACCAGGCTTCATAAAATATTTCCATCAACACCAGAAACTTGCTGGAGATGCCAACAGCCCCAGGAACATATATACACAAATGGTTGAAGAGCCCCGAAACAGGCCACTGCAGTGTTGAGTTTGGTGATTTACCAAATAAACACAGATGAAACTGAACAAGTGAGTGCTGTGGTTTGCTTTATATATATATATATATATATTATATATATTATATAATTTATTATATAAATAATATATATTATATATATATTATATTATACTATTGTTATATATACACATATACATATACGTGTGTGTGTGTGTGTGTGTGTAAGCACTCCAATTAGGCTACTTTACAGCTATATTTAGCGGAAGTGCTACTGATCTGGTCAAACATTTATACAAACAGTTACCATTAGCAAACTTTTGCATTTCTCATAGTTGTGCACTGGACCTATATAACAGGCTTTCTCACTTCCCCCAGCCCTTTGGCTTTTTAAAATGAGGGAAGAGGCCATCCACCCAGTGCTTTATGTTAAAGGCAAAGGACCTCCCATAAAAGGGGTGTGTTGGGGGTGCTATTACCACATGGAAGCTTGACCAGGCCTCCCAATAAATACATACAATCAAGATTGTGGAAGCACTCCAATAAGGCTAATTTACAACTACATTTAGTGGAAGTGCTACTGATCTGGTCAACTTTATACAAACATAGAAAAGAAATCAATGCACATTCCTAGGCCCAATACAATCCATTATCTGCACACTAGCATACTTTATAACAAAGGGGTTTTAGTATACATTACTGTGATCACATGAATGAAAAGCCTTCAACCACGTCAAGATAACCCCAGTCTGAAGGTCCTAACTTCTAACCTTTTTACTTCATTACCATCAGCAAACTTTTGCATTCTCATAGTTGTGCACTTATATGCATAAATATGTAATACATATGTATATATGTTATGTTTCTACACCACACACACACATATATATATATATATATATAATATATATATATAAATATATATATATATATATATATATATTCAAAATGCTGCTCACACCTGTATTTTGATTAATTGGTGCTTTTTTTTTTGGGTGTTGTTTAGATTAATGCGGCTAAGCAATTTACAATGTAAAAATCCCCAGCACTAAGCTACACATGTATTTAGAAGTTAAACATATATACAGATACTGAAAAGTAGTTACTTATACTAAAGTCAAAATGGATACTTTTAGTTACATTGTTTATACAAACATGCTGGAAGCTGATTCGCCACATCAAGGCAGTATCCTTGCATCAGTTCTAACCAAATGATAAAGGGTACACTCCCTGGGAGGCGAAAGACCATACCTGCTTCTCTCTTTGTTTAGTATGATCTCTTCCAGGGAACCATATGAGTAAAGGGGCGGGAGTAATACACAGGGGGTTAGCAAAAGGAGGGGCATAGCTGAATCCCCTCAAATTTGTATATAATTCATTAGGCTAGGACTGTTTCAAAGATACTGCCTTGATGTGGCGCATCAGCTTCAAGCATGTGTTCTAAGCAAACAAAGAAAACTGAATTAAAAAAATAAGGGAGCTAAATTAATAAAGGGAATGGAGGGGCTTGACTATGCAGACAGATTAGACAAATTAGGGCTGTTTACAGTGGTTAAGCGGTGATTGCGTTGGAATATGATCAATTTATACAAATATATAAATTGGCCCTACAATAAACTCTCTGGTGCACTGTTCCCCGATAAATCATTTCACAGGACTTACGGACATAAGATTAGAAGAAAAAAAGTTCTGGTTAAGATTTTTTTCTTTACATTAAATAGCTTCAAGGGTGGGCTGGAGAAGTTTCTAAAATTGAAAAATATTGAAAATTACTAGTATTAATACATTTAGTTCCGGTTGATCCAGAGATCCTTTCCCATTTGGATTTAAGAAGAAATTCACACTAAACCCCACAACAGCCATTGGTTTTAATGTGAGTACCTTGTAGGTGTACACTGTAAAAACAACTTTATATTACTGGATAGCTGTGACTTTAAATATAAAGGTGTTTTATTTTTGTTTTGTTTTAAGGTGTCCCAATAGTGCGGCCATTGGGAGAGCACGCAAGTGTCACAGTGACGTTGCGGTAAGCATGGGCCCCTGTGACTTATTACTTGTCCTGTGTTTCTTTACCTTAACTTCCTTTAATCGGAGACAATAAATATATATTTTTATAATTCATGGAATTCATTCTTACTTATTCTCGCTTAAAGCCAAAGCTCAGTGTGTTTTTTTATCCAGGTTTGGATGGACTAAACTTATTGCCCCTTTTTTTTCAAATTCAGCATTAGACACAACTGTGATGTGCTTAATCAGGGCATCAGAATAGGGCACAATGAAGAGTGATGGCATCTCAGTTCATCTCCCTATGTAAAATATTTTAATGCCAAGGCCTGGGTTATGTCCCCACTTGGTAGGTTTATGTTTTGCCATTTGTGTTTAAATCCTGAGAAATGCTCCTTTAATGGATCAGTTCCCATTGACACTCCAGCTTAGCTTCATGCTAGTTTGACAGTGACTATGCTATGCCCCCTGGTCAAATCTTCACACCATGCATTTAGCGTATTCTAACAGGGCCACCTAGAAGGAGAAGAGAAAGGGGGTGTATACTTTCCTTATGTCTGGTTGTGTGACAACCATTTATCAGAGTATGTGACAGACAGTAACAGACTAAAAAAATGTTTTGCACCCAGACACTGCTAAAATCATTGGCACAGACACAAATAAATGCTTGGCACACAGATACTGGTAAAATCCTTGGTATAATAGTTTTACCAGTGTCTGTGTGCTGTAACCTTTTCAGGTGGCACGGACCGTTGTCTCCCAGGTAAGACAGCCTTTGGGCACAATTTAACATACAGAAGCAGGCAACAGTCTTTGGTTTGATTATCAGACTGACCTCAGTCAGGTTTATTTAGTGTATTAGCTCACACAATAAAATAATAAATCCTATGCCACACTGGCCTAACTAATACACAATAAGTGTCCCTGACTGTTTGAACACTCACAGTCCAGTACTCACACAGCTCTGTGTCTCTCCCTGGAGAATTAGCTGGTTGGACCCAGTCTCCTACTGGGGTTTACAACTCTGACACTCAGAGGTACAGGTCTGTCTGCTTGCAGACCCACAGGCTCCTTGCCTGATCAAAACTCTTCTCCAAAACAGGCTACACCTGCCCTTTTAGTGAGCTCCAGCCACAGGGAATTAACTGATCTAAACTGGACTGGACCAGCACTGAAACCATTTACCATTAGTGTCTTGGGCCACAGTAAAGCAAACTATATCACAATTTAAACCATTCTATGACTTTCTTACATTTACACCTTTACATATCCCTCCCCTCTGATCAAGGCCGTAGGTCTGATCACTTTAAGCCATGAGATGCTTTAGGGTTAACTTAACAAAAAAAAATAGATATTACCTTTGTCTTAACCTATACAATCCCTTTAACATTTGCATAACATATCCATATTTTAACAATTTTTCAAGACAAAAACATTTTCAGATGTTTACATTTCTTATTAACAATACATTTATCAAAAACAAAACTTCTGGAGGGGAAAACATTCATACTGTATATTTACTAATACACAATTTCTTTTTTTACATTTGTGAAATCTTATGCTAACAACAGGGTTAGACACTTGCTGCTTTACTATATGTGTCCCCTTTTATCCAATCCCCCTTCTAAGGGAATCAGCTATGGTTATGCAAATTTGTAGTTTTCCACCATTAATTCTTATAGACCTGAAAATGTCTGCACCGGTCTCCTTATCGAACACGTATGTAACATATTTAATATGGCTTCAGAAATATTACAGGTATTATACCCTGGCTCTTTCATTCCACCAACTGCCCCTGCAACATAATGTTCTTTGAACACCAGGGAAACACAGGTTATTTCACCCCAACTTTTAGACATTACACAATTATCCATAACATGATAATGCGATATCAAACCTGTGTTATTACTCATAACTAAAGTAAGCAAGTCTGCTTTGTCTTTAACCCTCCTGGTGCCTGAGACTTGGTCATTTATAGCTGTACCCTCCTCATCATGAATTTTCTGTTTCATTTCACCTGCACCAAACATTTTAGATTCACTTAAGGAATCCCAGGTTGCTTCACTCATCACATTTTGCTTTCTCTCTGGCTCATCAGTACCACACACCCATTCAACTGATTTACTTGGTTCAACTTCACCATCTGGTTTAAAGGAAACATTGTCTGTCATACTCACAGAGTTATATTATTATAAGCATTATTTACTAAACCAGAAATTTGACATATTTTATCCCCATGGACTGTCTGTGGATATTCAGCAACACTCACTTCTACTAGAGACTCGCTCTGCTTAGCTACAGTGTCTGGCAACATTTTCTTCACAAGCAAGCCTAACAACTGCCTTATTTTCCTTGCCTTTAATTTCCAACAGCTTGTTTTCTAAAACTTTTCTATTCCTATTTCACAATGACTGGTTATACATTCTGCAGAAGCTTTAAATGGATAACACTGCACAGTCTCCTTCTCCAATAACATCCCTTTAAATGGTTCAGATGCTTGGATGGTGCTTTGCAGAGAGGGTTCGCTCACAGCTGTTGACGTTAACCCTTGGTTTACCAGATTACCAATTTTGTTAATCTCTGCAAAACAATAACCAGCTGTAATTGCCATATCACAACCCAGGGAACTTTTATCAGTCACAGAATCACCCTGGGATTCTTGGGAACATTTTTCAGCATTCACACAGGGACTTTCTACACCTTTAAAGCTTTGCTCTGTATTATCAGTCACATCTGTTACTTTTCCTAAGGAAGCATTTTGAATAGTGGTTATCCCTAACAACTTTGGTTCAGGTGCAATCATACACATATCAATCTTACAATCATTACTGGAACATAATGCCATTTCAACACAATTTGTTTCCTGGTTGTTTTCTTGCAAACGACACTCATCTAAACATTTAGATTGTTTGATATGTGAAACTTTGTCTTCCCATTATTCCCAGAATAATGGGAAATCTGTACCCAGTATAACTTCCTCATCAATTGTATCACTAACACACAGTTTATGGTTTACTGTTCCCTTGGATGTACCTAACATAATACAAACAGTGTGAACACCAGTGAGATTTGTATTATTAGAGCAAATTTTAATAAACATTAATAACTCATTTAGTACCATTGACACACTTCTTGAAATGTCTAAAGTAACTAGGGATGGCATAGAACTCTAACTCGAGTTCGAGCCGAACTGATCGAGTTCGAACGGACCCGGACTTCTCGAACTATCTCGGACGCGGACTTTCGATGATTTATCGAATGTTCGAGTATCGAATCCGCGAGTAAAATGTACATGGTATCTAGGCGCGAACATCGAATCTGCGGGTAAAGTCTCCATTACAGCCTATACGCGAGTATCGAATCTGCGAGTAAAATGTCCATGTTACCTCGAACATTCGAACGCGAAAGCAGCGAGGGTGAGAGTAAAATCGATTTTACTTAAGTCCTGGATATTGGAACATGCTCCCCAGACCATTTCCCAGGTCCCATAGCCATTTACATTAAGTTACCATTAATATTTTAGTTGTATTTGACTCGAACTTTTCGAACTATTTGCCTCCCATAGACTTTAATGGGTCCGTTTTCGAACTTTCGAACTTTTAAAATAGTTCGAAAGTTCGAAAACGGACCGAACTTTCAATAGTTCGACCATCTCTAAAAGTAACCAGTAGTGGAATTCCACCAACTTGCATTTCAAATGTCTTTTGACCAGTCTCTGGTTTATGATCACATAAGGGAGGGAGGGAGGGAGAGAGAGGGCTGCACTGAGCATGCCTCAAACCTTGACGAGGTTGAGGCACACTCAGGCACACCATGAGTCACACACTGCTCCTACACAGCAGTTTCCTGGACTTTGGAGGGGCACAGCAGGGGAACTATTTTGAGCACAAAAGTAAGGTAAGGCTTGTTTTAAACTACTTGATGTGGCCAGTGAGGGGTTTAATTTTAGTTTTGGGGGTGGAAATTCCCTTTAATACCTCTCCCTTTAAAGAAACGCTTGTCTTGGGAGTTTTTACTAGGTTAGGCCAGCAAAAATTTGCAGTCTGTATTGCTGGAGTCTTGGGGTCATAGGGCCCATCAATTTTTCTCCAGTCCGCCAAGAGCTGCTCAAACCAATCATCGCCTGGCCCCATAAAGAACTTGGGTGTATGTTTCTGTGCTTAAATTTGTGCCAGCACAAACTCCACCATATGTAACATTTCAGGTAACACGGACCGTTGTCTCCCAGGTAAGACAGCCTTTGGGCACAATTTAACACACAGAAGCAGGCAACGGTCTTTGGTTTGATTTTCAGACTGACCTCAGTCAGGTTTATTTAGTGTATTAGCTCACACAATAAAATAATAAATCCTATGCCACACTGGCCTAACTAATACAAAATAAGTGTCCCTGTCTGTTTGAACACTCACAGTCCACACACAGCTCTGTGTCTCTCCCTGGAGAATTAGCTGGTTGTACCCAGTCTCCTACTGGGGTTTACAACTCTGACACTCAGAGGTACAGGTCTGTCTGCTTGCAGACCCACAGGCTCCTTGCCTGATCAAAACTCTCCTCCAAAACAGGCTTCACCTGCCCTTTTAATCAGTGAGCTCCAGCCACAGGGAATTAATTGATCTAAACTGGACCGGACCAGCACTGAAACCATTTACCATTAGTGTCTTGGGCCACAGTTAATGTCTGTGCAAATGATTTTATCAGTGTATGTTCCAACCATTTATCAGTGTCTGTACCAATTGTTTTACCAGTGTCTGTGTGCAAACCTTTTATCAGTTTGTGCCAATAATTTTAACTCTCTGTGTGTCAACCATTTATCAGACTCTGTGCCAATGATTTTGCCAGTGTTTGAGTTCCAACTATATTGGTGTAATATAAGTTTAATATAAGTGTAATATAAGTTTAATTGTATATGCATGTGCTAAAGTGTATGTTTAATATATGTTCTAGTCTATGTGTAACGTGTGTCTGAGTTGGTACATGTTATGGGGGGCCCAGAAATTTGCCTACAAAATTCTGATAATGCCCCTAGTCCATACTATGACATATCTTCATTATTAGTAGTATGTACTGGGGACTAACATGTAGCTTATGCTCTTACATTACCAACTTCACCAAATATATTGGCTTTGTAATATTTATTCTGTTTTCCATTTGCACCTGTTTTCTATATCTCAGGTGCTTTAAGGATTGCAGAAGCCTCACCTTACAATTCACAAAATCTCTGATCAATAAATATTTTTAAAAAAATCAGAAATCCATTTATTTAATCAATGTTTTGGTGCTGCTTAAACACCTTCATCAGGAGGACAAAAAGACAACTGATGAAGGTATTCTAGCAACAACGAAACATTGGTTAAATAATTGTGATTCAGTGCTTAGAGATATTGTGCATTGGTTTGTAATAGTTTTAGCAAATAAATAATTCATAAATTACCTGAAATTTTAATTTTTTTATATAATATTCTCCCTGTCCCCCCAGCCCCAACTGCTATAGTTTTAAGTTCAGAAAGTGCCACAAATATTACTTACCTTCCCACTTTCCTCCGCCGCACTGCCAGGCCCTCTGCTTGCAAGAAAATGCAAGCAGAGGGGCGGGACCGGCAGTCGCATCTGTGATTGGCTGAGTGGCAGCCAATCACGGACGCGGCTGCCGGGAGTTCAGTGCGGCGGGGGGAAAGAGGGAAGGTAAGTAATATTTGGGGCACTTTCTGAACTTAAAACTATAGCGGTTGGGGATGGGGGGACAGGGAGAATATTATATAAAAATGTTTTTACGCTAGGGGGAGGGAATCTAAATCGGGAGGGAGAGGGAGGGGAAGGGAGGGGGAGAAGGGCTGCAGTGCACATGCCAAACTTCTCCCGGAGGGGAGACAGGAGGCAGAGTCCTATATGGACTCTGCAGTACTCCTGGTGGGCGTTTTTTGCGACTTTAGGGGGGGATAGCAGAAGAACCAGATGGAGCTGGGATGTAAGGTAAGGATTAAACTACACTACACAATGGGTCCAGCAGTGGGGGGGATTATAGTTTTGGGGGTGGACATGCCCTTTAAAATTTTTACTTTCTTATATATTCCTGAGAGCCACTATTGTTATCAATGATACACAAATTAGTCTTGGAGTGTTCACCTTCCACTAAAATCTATACGTATCTTCAAGACCTTCCAAAACCCATCCCTCTGATGTCCCTGAAGAGAGAAATTTATTATCGAATATGCAAGTAAAATGTCTATTATACCAATACGCAAGTAAATATCGTTTGTGGGATGATTATCGAATGTTCGAACAAGAGAGCTTGAAAGTAGCGCGTTTGAGAGTAAAATCGATTTTTCGAAAGTCCTGGATATTCGAATGTGTTCCCCAGACCATTTCCCAGGTCCCACAGCCATTTACATTAAGTAACCATTGATATTTTAATTATATTTAATTTGAACTATTCAAACTATTTGACTCCCATTGACTTTAATGGGTCCATTTTCGAACTTTCCATATAGTTCGAAAGTTCGAAAACGGACCGAACTTTTGAAAGTTTGGCCATCTCTAATCAGAGGGACAGGTAAGTATTATGGGATTTAGGTTTGAAGAAGTTGAAGTTTAAATTAAAAGGGCATGTCCTCCCCCAAAACTAAAATCTCCTGTAGTGCCTGTCCAAAATCCAGGAATCTGAAGAGTAGGAGCTGTCTTCCTGTATTAAAGGTTTCTGCTTCCTCCTTGTCCTCTAAAAAGACAGGTGGCAAGCACAGGGGAGCCCCTCACCACCCCACTACCCTCCTTCCTCCCTCCCTGGCTGCCCTTCACCTAGCGTAAAATCTTTTATAAAATGTAGGGTGTCCCTTCCCACCCCCCCACTGCTATATAAGATTTCTTAAAAAGAATCTGAACTGCGGTATTCTCTATTGCCCACAGCCACGGCTGTGATTGACTGCCTCTCAGCCAAACACAGCCGCGGCTGCTGGTCTGGTCTGTTTGCTAATTCCTGCAAGGAAGCAGCCAGATGAGTGTGCCGCAGGATTGAGAGGTTGTAAGTACAGTTCAGGTTGTTTTTTTATAAATCTTATATAGTGGTTGGGGGTGGGAAGGGGTGCCCTACATTTTATAAAATAATGATGTAGAGGGTAGAGATACCCTTTAAGTGGGGGGGCTAAAAATGCTCTTTTAGTTTACTTTGTATGCATTTAAGACCTGGTTATTGGCTTAAGTTAAATAGTCACGTGGAACTCGTGCAATTCTTGTCTAAAGTAATCCAATAATTTTCCAATTCTGTTGCATGCACCATAAAACCATCTTAAACTGTACCCCAATCCCTGGCATATTGCCACAAACAGCTTTTGTGCAATCCCCTGCATTCTTCTTTGAATACTTGGAGTTCATATTTTCATTATTATTATTATTATTATTATTATTATTTTCAAAAGGACAAAATACGGTTCTTAAATCTAATTTTACCATTTTTTGTGGTCTCTGCTCTTAGCATGTGATATTATTTCACCAGCTGGTATTCTCAAAGATCGTGCCTGCTCTTTCATTATTTTTCTTAATTATTTTTTGCTTCTCCAAAATAAATTTGTAGCGGTAAAAATAAATCAACATTTGGTGAACAGATGCACTTAATGCCATTTGTATGATATTTTTATATGAAATTGAGAATATTGTTAGCGTCAATTGTGTCCTCGCCGTACCTGCTAAATGTCCAAAGTCCCCCTAAATACATTGTACGGTTTATAGCAACTCTCAGGCTGTTCTGTTGCCTCTGTAATTTCCATAATCCAAATTTACTTTCGTCATTAGAGCCAAACAGCTGTAGAAATTGTTTTAAATAATTTGTTTATCCTTTACTTTTGCCATAATCAACAATCTGATATATGCCAAGGATGTGCATTTCTGCAAGTTCCTTGTAAGATGGTGTGCATTAGGTCATAACCAGCCCGTGTGCTTGAAAACTTAATGTAATGGTAATTCAATATTGCCGTTACCTTTCAGATAATGTGATCTTGAAAACGAAATACAGAGCCGCTTAAAAAGTTGAAAACAAAAGTATTTCAATGATGTGACTAGAAACGACAATCATATGATTAGCAGGATAATAATGTATAAAGTAGACGTTTGATTATTGCAAAGCATACACTTCTTTGACACGTAAGTACATAATTGCAGGCATTATTTTTAAATCTATGACACACAGCTTATTTTTTGGTCTAAACAATATATATATAGGCAACTTCAGTGAATGCTAGAATAAGTTCATTATATAATGATAAATGATTTGACATGTCTCAGAACACGCGATTTCCCTCTTTGTTTTTCTGATTTAATCTTCATTAAAATGGGGAGTTCTTAAAGTTTTACTTTTACTTTTAATTGACACAGAAATGCAATGAACATTGTGTTCCAACAGTGTATATGTGGCCTTTGACAAGTCTCAAGTCTTTTTGTATACATGGGGGGAAGGAGATATGAAAATGGGGGGTGATTGATGTCTCACAGAAGACATAAGAGGGAATATCTCCCATCTGGAAAAAGCATAATTAGACTATGAAGTGTTGATTCATGTCTCTGTACCACTGTACAGAGACGTGAACAGAGAATCACAAGCTATGGCCTGATAGGTCACCATGTTCAGTAGCAGTGTTTATTTGTTCTCTTAGGTTCAACCCGGCAATACTTGGTCTTGTTACTTTCAAATTACTGCAACAGAAATACACACACAAATAATGCGGGGGAAACCCCTGTTTATTTTGGGAACCAGCACTAGGTGTTTAAGACATTACGTCCTTCCTCAGGTCTTAGTAATATGAATTACAATGTCTCGTGAGTACCAGGTTTGGCAAATGATTTGTCATTTGCCATCTCGTTTTTAGATGGTTTAATAATTTTCATATTTTATAAAGAATTTACCTCAACTTCAGATAGTCAGAATCCATATTCAAAGTCCATATTCATGTCCAGTCAAAAAATAAGTTTAGCTAGAAATGTAGAGGCCCCTCCCCCTCCCCCCCAACCATACTTTTGCATTATTAATATTTGCCAAACATTCACCTGAAGGCACTTACCTGACCTAGTCCCCCACAACCTAGGCGCCGCTCCCTGCTCCTGTTTCAAGCTTTTTTTGAAACAGGAAGAAACCAGAGAAGAGGGTTTCTGCGCTGACAGATGCTCTTCTTCCTGGTTGCGGCTGTCAGGCGATTGGGCAGGCATGTTGCACGTCACAACCAGGAAGTGGAATGGCTGTCAGCAACAGAGCAGAGAAGGAGTGGTGAGGGAATGGGTCAGGTAAGGAACTTCAGTGGCATCTTTGACAAATATTAATAATGCGAAAGTGGGGTTTGGGGGTTGATCTACATTTCTAGCTAAGCTAATTTTGTGACTGGACATGCCCTTTAAATAAACCAAAGATAAACAAGGACACTTGCACTAAACTGATTAATACATCAGGAATATTGCAAGTTATTGGTATTGATATAGTAGAGTTGATCCAGGGAAATTCAGTCAGGAAGGAATTTTTTAGCCTTCCTCTGGATCAACAGTTAGGCAGGAAATGAGGATATTGCTAGATGGGTTGGAGTGGATGGACGTATGTCTTTATTCAACCTCAAATACTATACTACATGTTATAACAGTGTGGTATATTAAAGACATAATATCATTCATCTTTACTTAAACTGTAACTCCCAATATATTTTATATGAGTGTAGTCAATATTCCAGGCCCAACTATGCACTTGACTTCCCCTTTCCATGGGAATTTGAAGTTTGACCCAGACCACTTATACAGAGAGATTTTTAACAAGTGTGTGTCTAGGCATGTGGCTTTGATATATTTGTGATACATTCACAAAGTCTCCAACATTTGAAACATCACTTGATATTCTATTTAATTTCATAAAGGACCTTCTACAAAGAGATTTTTTTTTCATGTGACCCATACAAATAAATATCTATTTTCTAGAGGATTATTTAGATTAATAAACGCCATCTTTATCAATCATTCAACACTGAAGGAAAAAAAGTATTTTAAAGAACAAACAAGAGTAGGGACCAAGGAAGTCAAATTTATTTCTAAAATACTTCCCAGCAAGGATTTTTTTTAACAAGATTTGAAGATTTCTTTCCTGCTGAGCCAAATCCACCTTGATTTACAACAATCCCCAGATACTTGTGGTCAGTGCCTGGAATCTCAAGTGTGTTTTAATACAGCTCTGAGCTTAAACACAGAAGAAATCATCCAAACAACAATGGAGGAATTCAGATGCACCACAGGAAAGAGCTATTGAAATAAAATGGAATGGGGGAGAGGGGTGTAAAAAAAAATATAACCAGAGCAGAATGTATCCCAGCTGTATCCCACCCGTGTCCTCCAAACAGACAATCTGGAAATGTAAGGACAGGAATTTTACTATGAGGAGAAATATTTCAACATATCAGATATTGTCTTGTTAGTGTCTTCCAAAATGTCATGGGGGGAAAAATATAAAAAAAAATGTCCCTTTGGAAATCACATTAAGAATTCGTATGTATGTATGTATGTATTTTACTTATATAGCGATACATATTCCGCAGCGTTTTACAATTATTTACGCAATTCAGAGCAGGCCCTGCCCCTGTATAGTGCTTTAAACGTTTGCAATGTATATAAATGTGGTCTCCAAACAAGATTTGGTTAAATAAGTAACAGGGTTATTCAATAAAAGTTCTTATCGTTTAAAATGGTGCTAATTTTGCCCCAACCAATCAGATGTTAGCTTTCAAATGTTAAATAGGATCTGATTGGTTGGGGCAAAATTAGCACCATTTTAAACAATAAGAACTTTTGAATATCCCTGAAAGTCTTTAGTCTAGCTTAAAATAAGCCTTGGGTGACATCTCTAGGTGAAACCTGTAAAAAATTATATTGCTTTCAGCATGTGACCAGCTAATTTCTCTGCCTGTGTTCATAGCAGCCATGCCCCCTCAACTGACAAGACTTATATCTGCAAACTTTGTATTTGTCTTGCTCTGCCTGTGTGAACCATAGGTTAAAGCAAATTGCCATCTTTATGTTGGTAAAAATATCCAGAAATATGGGGACAGGTACTTATGACATCAGATATCTGTGAAGGAACTACTTGTCTTTCCTAGAATTAAGTTGTCAATGAGCATACATTGGCCTTGTGTACAAAGGAGGAGCAGGTAATGTCACTCAAGGTACTGGAAGCAAAAAGTGTTAAAGGGCATGTCCACCCCTTTTGATAAGTTTTAGTATGCTGTAGGGCTAGTTCCCCCAGCCCCAAACGCTATATTATATTTTCAAGAAAGTCCCCCAATCGTTACTTACCTTCCCTCTCTCCTCCGCCACAATGCCCGGCCTTCTGCTTACACGGAAATGCAAGCAGGGGGCCGGACCAGCAGCCGCATCTGGAATTGGCTGAGAGGCAGCTAATCACAGACGCGGCTGCCGGCAGTTCAGAACGCTGGAGGAGAGAGGGAAGGTAAGTAAAGATCAGGGGACTTTCTTATAAATATTTTATTGGGGCTGGGGGAACTATCCCTAATTAAGGGGAAAGGGGATTTACACTAGGGGGAAGGAGAACAAAATGGGAGGGAGGGGGGGGAGTGAAGGGCTGCTCTGAGCAAGCCAAAAACCCCTGAGAGGAAAGCTCAGAGGTGGTGCCAGTAGTGGGTTAAATTTTAGTTTTGGAGGTGGACATGCCATTTATCATTTTCTACAATATAACTTTTCAGAGGCTGCAGTTAGAGCTGTGGTCACCGAAGGGTCACAGGAACGTTCACAGTGGACAACCGTTTCCCTTGATGATGTTTATAGTTTATACTGACACATGCTGTATGAACTGGGCAGGTCCAACTGACAGGCTCTGTAGTTGTCCAACATTTCTAATACCCCCAACAGGCTCTGTAGTTGTCCAACATTTCTAATACCCCCCAACAGCCAGACATGCAATTACCTTCCTAACAGGTAAGTATGTAGGAGAGATGCACTACCGGACCACACAAGAACTCTCTCTTAAAAACAGTCTTTATTCGCTTAACGTGTTACAGACCACAAACAGTCCTTAATTATAACTTAGCAAGATTACCTTTGTATTGTAATCAATTACCTTCCTAGCTGCAATTAATTCTATTGGTTTGCAACAAGTGATATGATGTTGCCCTTTAGTGTTTAATACTATTCCAGGAACATTATGTTTTTCTTTTTATCTACAGATAAAATAACCCAACAGTACTTACAAACAGAGAGTATTTTTCCTTTAATGCTGCACCTTATGATAGCTTTTGAAGCTCCGTGTCAACCTCTTTACTTATATACTAGTATACGTTTGGGTGCCAAGAGAGTTACTGAAAGGACAAAGGGTAAAAAAATGGATAAAATAACTTTTTGCCTATTGAGTTATCTGCCTTTTTTGCCAGTCCTGTGTTACAAATAATTCAGCCTTATAAATACATTGTGCCATCTGTGTATGGTAGGGGAATTGAGCTGGGATAGGCATAAGACCTGTGTCAATGCTCTCACAGAAGGACTGTTTATGAACAGATGTTAGGTGGTGTTTTTCATAGAAAATGGGCTCTGGAGAGAGAAAATGTCTATCAATGACTGTACTAGTTTGTGCAGCTGAACATTTTAACCTTGAAATTGATACCTATGTGTTCATTTTAAAATATGTATGACTTTGCATTGTTGTAAAGTAAAATAGACTTTGTGACATTTCGGAGCTTTACATTTGTAGAGTGGAAATGGTCTGTAAACCCTGATATGTTTTATTATGATTAGATTCTTGTGCAAAATATAAGAAATGAGATGTCTGCTAAATTTTGTGATATAATAGATCTTAACAAATTATTAAGCACAAGAAAACTGTTGTTTATTTTGGACCTAACAAAAGGAAGTTTCCTGTGAGTGTAACAAACTTGTGAGTGGCCCTTTCTCTTAAGGACCTTGATCTCAAGGACATAAAAAAAGGACACTTAATCATTTGATGGTTGTATGGTGTGTGTGAAAGTTTGAAAATAAGGATTGTTTGACAGTTTGAAAATAAGGATTGTTTGTACTGTTAAAAACTGTGTGCAGGATTGAGTGTGCAGTAAGCAGACTAATCTTTCTTCTTCCAGTTAAAGGGGTGTGCTGGACTTCTATATTCTAGTATTGTACCTGTTGTAATCACAAACAGGCTGCGAAAGGGTTAATAAGTGTTTGGTTTTTTTTTCCCTCTCTTTCTGGCTCTTGCACTAATTGGTGTGGGGGTTGGGGCCTATTAGTTAAATAGGATTCACAGTGTTGGGCCTGTGGTTTGGACCTAACAAAAGGAAGTTTCCTGTGAGTGGCCCTTTCTCTTTAGGACCTTGATCTCAAGGACATAAAAAAAGAAGGACATTGAAACAAGAAGGGCAATTAAACAAGGTTTGTGCGTCACTGTGTTGGTGTGGTGTATTAGAAGGGACAGTTTTGTCAGTACCATGCAATGTGCATCGTGCCACATGTATAGGAACCTGGAGCAGATGTTCCGGGGAACCTATGTCTGTGTCAGGTGTGAGTGGGTTGCCCGTTTGGAAGCTGAGGTGGAGAGTCTAAGGGGGCAGCTTGCAGCATTGCGGGGATTGGCAGAACTGGGGGGTCAGCAGGCACTGGCTGGGGCCAGTATAGAGGTGGGTGGAAGAGGGACAAGAAAGGATGAGGAAGGAGGTAGTTTTGTTAGGGTTACTAGGGGAAGTGGGGGACGGAAGAGTAGGGGGGCTTCTTCCCAGATTGTCCATCCCAACAGATCTGCCGCCTTAGGTAATGAAGTGGAGGAGGACACCTCGGAATTAGCATGTATGGAGGGGGCTAGTCCCTTGAGCACCCAGGGGACTGCCATCTCTGATACAAGGGAGGAGGAACGAAGGGTCAGGAATGCAAGGCAGGTGGTAGTGGTAGGGGACTCCATTATAAGGAAGGTAGATAGGGTAATCTGCCGCCAAGACCCTACATGCCGAACTGTGTGTTGCCTGCCTGGTGCTAGGGTTCGGCATGTGGTGGATCGTGTAGACAGATTATTGGGTGGGGCCGGGTGTGACCCGGCGGTCTTGGTTCACATTGGTGCCAATGACAAAGTTAGAGGTGGAGGTGAGGTCCTTAAACATGATTTCCGAGAACTAGGGGCCAAGATAAAAGCAAGGACCTCCAGGGTAGTGTTTTCAGAAATACTACCGCAGCCACGTGCTAAGACAGGGAGACAGCGGGAGCTTAGGAGCATTAATGCGTGGCTAAGAGAGTGGTGTAAGGAAGAAGGGTTTGGGTTTATTGAGAACTGGGCAGACTTTGCTGTCGGCTACAGGCTCTTTAGTAGGGATGGGTTGCACCTCACTGATGGTGGTGCAGCTGTTTTAGGGAAGAAGATGGCTAGAGGGTTGGAGGAGATTTTAAACTAGGTTTGGGGGGGAGGGTATTAGCAGTCTCACTGGGATAGATTGTCCAGGAGGAAATCAGGGTGTAGATAGGCCAGTGGTGGGTGGAAAGGGGGGTGGGGCTAGCATAGGGGATAGGGAGGAATGTGTATCAAAGTGTACGAATAAATTACAGGATCATAATCTAAAATGTATGTTTGCAAATGCGAGAAGCCTGGCTGACAAAATGGGTGAATTGGAAATGATGGCATTGAATGAAAAGTATGATGTAATAGGTATAGCAGAAACGTGGTTGAACAGTTCTCACGACTGGGCTGTAAATATAGAAGGATATGCCTTGTTTAGGCAGGACAGAAAAAAAGGAAAGGGGGAGGAGTATGTGTATATGTTAAAAAAGAATTGAAGCCAAATTTAAAAGAAGAGATAGCTGGTGATATGGATGATAAAGTGGAGGCAATATGGGTGGAATTAGGCAACAGGAAAGGGGGTAATGTCATTGTTGGTGTCTGCTATAAGCCGCCAAATGCTAGCAGAGAGGAGGTGAGTCAACTTCATATGCAGTTGGCAAGGGCTGCAAGTTTGGGGAGTGTGCTCATTATGGGGGACTTCAATTACCCTGACATTGATTGGTGTGGTGGAACTGCCATCACAGAAAAAGGCGATGAGTTCCTGAATTTGCTGCAGGATAATTTTCTCTCACAGGTGGTTGAGGTTCCTACTAGAAAAGGAGCTCTGTTGGATCTGGTAATATCTAACATTGTGGAGCGCATTATAGATATAAAGGTAACTGGAGGCTTAGGGAATAGTGACCATGAAATAGTGGCATTTGGACTTTGTTATCGAAAGGAAAAGTGCGCTGGGTTAACAAAGACATTTAATTTCAGGAAAGCAAATTTTCCCAGGTTAAAAGCAGCTCTTCAGAATGTCAACTGGGATAATGTATTATCAGGTAAAGGTACTGAACAGAAGTGGACTGTGTTCAAGGGGATTTTAAGCCAGTTCACATCTAAATTTATACCCTTGGGAAATAAATGTAAAAAAAATAAATCCGCGCCCATGTGGCTGAATTCTGATGTAAAGAGGCAAATGGTAAGGAAGAAAAAGGCGTTTAAAACCTTTAAGGCAGAGGGAACGGAAAGGGCCTTTAGGGAGTATAAAAACTGTAACAAGGAGTGTAAGAAAGCAATCAAACTAGCTAAAATTAATAATGAAGTTAGGATAGCTGAAGAAAGCATCACTAAGCCTAAACATTTTTTTAAGTATATTAATAGTAAGAAGATGAGGACTGAGAATGTGGCACCATTAATTAATGGGGATAAGTTAGTTACGGAGGATGGCGATATAAAGCAAATGTCTTGAATAATTTTTTTTCCTCTGTATACACTATAGAAGATCCAAGTACAGATATCATAGAGTATAGTAGCAATAAAGGTATACAAGATTCAAGTTCACTTTGGTTAACCGAGGATATGGTACAGAAAGAACTAAATAAGGTTAATATTAATAAATCTCCTGGACCGGATAAAATACATCCTCGGGTACTTAAGGAGCTAAGTTCAGTTTTATCTAGGCCATTGTTTCTTATTTTTGCTGATTCCCTCATGTCCGGTGGTGTGCCTCTGGATTGGAAAAAGGCTGATGTTATTCCAATATTCAAAAAGGGTAGTCGTTCACAGCCGGGTAATTACAGGCCTGTAAGTTTAACTTCAGTGGTGGGGAAGATCCTGGAAAGTTTAATAAGTGAACATGTTCTAGAGTATGTTTCAAGGACAGACATTATAAGTAGTAACCAGCATGGATTTAGGAGGAATAGATCTTGTCAAACTAACTTGCTTGGCTTTTATGAGGAAGTAAGTAGAAATTTAGACTCTGGTATAGCAGTAGATGTAGTTTACTTGGATTTTGCAAAGGCTTTTGATACAGCCACCCATAGGCGACTAATGTATAAGCTAAGGTCTGTTGGTCTGGGGAGTCACATTTGTACATGGATAGAAAATTGGTTAAAGAATAGGATGCATAGAGTAGTTGTTAGGGTGAGGCCACACTGCAACGCACAGGAATCGCGCACAAAATCGCGAGCGTTATCGCACGCGTTTGTGTGCGCGATTCTTGCGCGTTTCGCGCTCGCGTTCGCGTTTTGCGCTTGCGTTTTTGCCTTTTCGCGTTATGGACACGCATGCGTTAACGCACCAAAAATGGTGAACGCATGCGTTACCAAAACGCGAACGGACGCGCAATCGCATGCGCATCGGAAATCGCGGGAATTTTTGCGTTCTCGCGATTTCCGTTTTAGCGAAAATCGCGGGCGCAAACGCGAGCGTGAAACGCGTGCGCAAACGCGCGAAAAACGCGCTAGTGTGGCCTAGCCCTCAATGGGGCTTCATCATTATGGACTAAAGTGCTAAGTGGGGTGCCACAGGGTTCTGTGTTGGGGCCGCTTCTATTTAATCTATTTATTAATGATTTGGAAGTGGGTATTTTCAGCAAGGTTTCTGTGTTTGCTGACGACACAAAACTTTGTCGACCATTAAAAACTTCAGAGGATGTGCAATCGTTGCAAGGGGATCTAGATAGATTATCACATTGGGCTGCTAAGTGGCAGATGAAATTCAATGTTGATAAATGTAAGGTGATGCATTTTGGACTTAAAAATACTTGTGCTACTTATACTATAAATGGCTCTGTGTTAAGTGAATCCCTGTTGGAAAGGGATCTTGGAGTTTTGGTGGATAACAAACTTAAAGGTAGCAAGCAGTGCCAGGCGGCAACTAAATTAATAAGGGGATTGGGGGAGCTTGAATATGAAGAGAGACTGGAAAAGTTACAATTATGTACGCTGGAGAAAAGGCGCTTGCGTGGGGATATGATTACTGTGTATAAATACATTAACGGGCCATACAATAAACTATCTGGGGCATTGTTCACCAATAGAACATGTCAAAGGACACAAGGACATCCCTTAAGACTTGAAGAAAAAAGGTTTAGGCTTCAAGCTCGGAAAGGGTTTTTCACTGTGAGAACGGTAAGGCTATGGAACTGTCTTCCAGTGGATGTTGTAATGGCAGGTTCATTGGTCAGTTTAATAAAAAGCTGGATGAGTTTCTACAAACAAGGAATGTTACAAGTTACTGGTATTGATACATAAAGTAGAGTTGGGAAATGGTTTGTCTCTGTGAGAACGGTAAAGCTATGGAACTGTCTTCCAGTGGACTTGGCAGGTTCATTGGTCAGTTTCAAAAAAAAGTTGGATGAGTTTCTGCAAACAAGGAATGTTACAAGTTACTGGTATTGATACATAAAGTAGAGTTGATCCAGGGAAATTTCCGATTGCCACTTGGAGTCAGGAAGGAATTTTTTCCCCCTTCATAAATTTGGCGGGGTTTTTTGCCTTCCTCTGGATCAACAGTTAGGCAGGAAATGAGGATATTGCTAGATGGGTTGGACTGGATGGACGTATGTCTTTATTCAACCTCAAATACTATACTATACTATATGTCTACGTGATATATGTATCCAAAATAGGAATGTCTAAGTGGTCTACCAGCTGTTGGGGGCCAATTTTTCCCTATATTCATGGGACATTGTGTAGCAATAGTGGATGGTTCAGGCCAAAGAGGATATAATTATACTGCCTACTCTAGTGAAATATAGATAATTAGAAAGACAAGTTATATATTATTGGTGTATCCCACCTCTACCACACCCTCAGCACACCCTCTCCCAAACCCTGTTTAAAACAGCAGATCACTGAGCCACCATTGTCCCCAGGCTGCATGGGTAACCTGCGAGATAGTCATGGTTGTATTAACAAGTTATTATTAACAAAAGTTAAAAAGAGGGATCTTAGGAATTGTGAAGAAAAATATAAATATGATTATCACTTATTACAGCAGGATATATCGAAATGAACTAAATAGCTTGGGGAGAAGCATTGTGGATTTATGGCGAGTCTCTGTTCTAACATTCATGTTTCTTGGAACAGTGGTGGTGAAATAAGTGTCACCCAGAAATGTTTTTGATGGCACCTGTAGAATAATGTTTTCATAAATACATATATATACATCCCCTATAAAAAAAAACAGATTGGTCAACAAAAATGTGTATTATAACCTATCTATAGCAGAAAGGTAAATGTCAAAAGATAATGTTAAACTGTAATCATGCCCCAAGCTACAGGTTGAAAATATTAAAGAGCCAAGAAAGAAAGTCACTGCTGCTAATTGATTATTAGAGATTGACCCCAAACCGTGTTCCAAAGCGGATTTCACGGATCAGCTGGAACTAAGGCTTTGTGGATTTTTGACTTTTTAAGGATTTTTCTGAACCACATAACTGTTTTCGATAATTATCGAATGTTCGAGAATTTTCCAGTTTAAAAAACAAAAATTTTACGAAATTTCAAATTTACAAACCTCCAAATTTTAAAATTTCTAGAAATCTCTAGAAAATACTATGCAGAAGGCCAAAACCGGAAGCATTGATACATGTTCCCCAGACCCTTTTCCAGGTCCCTGAGCTTCTAACGGTAAGTTATCATTGTTATTTATATCTTCATTTAAGCAGAACTTTCAGATTTCTTACCTCCCATTGACTTCAATATGTCTGTTTGCAGATTTTAAAATTTTCCTTTTTCTCTCAAAAATCCATGAATCAGCAACCAGATTGGATTTCAGTGTATCGGCCATCTCTAATCATAATGAAGCATCTCCTACCTCTGCCAGTGAAGAATATAAGAGACCAGTTTTAAAATAAAAATGTGCATTTTTATTCTTCATTGCATCTAAATTATATTTGTATTAAGACATTTGGTGTTAGGAAGAGGTGGGCAAATGATAGCAAGGCATTGAAATACAAATAAACTGTTTATTACCTTGGCTTCTTTTATACTTTATTATTGGTTGAAAATAACGTAGGGTTAGCATGCAAGAGAGATTCCTCTAGTAAAGACCTGTGCAGATTCAATAAATCATACCCTGCTTGCCTATTCCGACATCCACATCATGACAGGCTGTTTCCCTGCACCTGACTCACAAGGCCTCAAATCTTCATTCTGAAATCAGACTTCATTCCATTGACATCTTGCAGAAATGACATAAATCCTACAGAGGCATGACCTGCCATACTCAAAACACAGCCTTCCAGGTGGGTAACACAAACCAGACACAAACCAAATTCAGGGTTCTATCTTTCATTGTCTTCCCATGCTATAAAGTACAAAAAAGAAAGATCATGCAAGTATTTCAATTAGCTTCTCTGCAAAATCCAGGTCAGAATTTGAGATGGCCAAACTCACTGAAATCCATTTCAGTTGCAAATTCATAGATTTTTGAAAAAAATCAAAAATTCGAAAATCCCCAAGGGAACCCATTGATATAATGGGAGTTTCGCCTACAATTAAGGTATAAATATTAATGACAACTTATTGTAAATGGCTCAGGGATCTTGAAATGGTCTGGGAAACACATATTAATGGCCAAAATCTTTTTAAAAAAACACTGTCCAGTATAGGGAATTTCATGCACATCCAGAAATTAAATTTTTTTTCGATTAGTAAATTTAAAATTTCTAGAAATTTCATAATATTTTGCTTTTTAAACTCGAAAATTCTTGAACGTTTGATAATTATCGAAAACAGATCCGCGGTTTGGCAAAATCTGAAAAAGTCAGAAAGTCCAAGTTCCAGCGGATCTGTGACACAGGTTCTGGTTAGGATCCATCTCTAGAACCCATATCTTCTACACTGAGCAGAATACAACAGCAGAAGTCATATACCGTATATACTCGAGTATAAGTCTTCAGGTTTTCAGGCTATAAAAACAGCCTAAAAACTGAACCTCAACTTATACTCGGGTCAGTCACTAACTTGTTAGAAGAATCCGGCTGCCGCATCTCCCGATCATCGTATCCACTGACGTCACTACTCGGCGCCTGTCTTACTACCCGGCGCTGAGTAGTGACGTCAGTGGATGCGACGATCGGGAGATGCGACGATCGGGAGATTCTTCTTACAATTTAGTGCAAGTTGCCGGTATTTCAGTTTTTAAGTTCAGTTAACTTAAAAACAGTTCTGTTTAACACCTTAGTGAGCAGACCAATAACATCGGAAGCCTGGGTATACATTGGGTATAATCAGGACAATATCATGATTAAACTAATATTAAGGAAGTTATTCAGTTATTATTATTATTTTTACTGGCAGGGAGGGAGGGGAAGGTTGGGTAGGGGGGGTTTGCAGTTCCACTGCAGATGTTTGTAAACTACAACTCCCAGCAGCTAAAGCATGCTGGGAGTTGTAGTTAACAAACACCTGAAGTGCCAAAGTGGTCATATTTTCTACCCTCGGCTTATACTCGAGTCAATCATTTTTACTAATTGTTTAGGTAAAAATAGGTACCTCGACTTATACTCGGATCGACTTATATTCGAGTATATACGGTATTTAAAATTCATAATTATTTATTTCATTGACAACGATCTTCTTTGACAACTGATTTGCCATTTATTTTTAAAATCAACCCTATAGCCAGATGGCAAGATTTCTGGTGGAATAAAAAAAAAGGCATTGCGTGAACGATAGAAGAAATAACAGCCTCACACAGATTACTGCTTATCTTATGCAATTCTTCTATGTTGTACAGCTTCGCCGCGCAAGATTAAAATATTCCGTAAATAGTGTTTAATGACCTGAAATGACCTGCTAAAAGACACCACATTTTGCATAATACCTACATATACATTTTCATCTTTCCTGAATGCCTGTTATTTATTCAATAAATCCTCTTTTTTCTCCTTCTGACAGCAGTTGTGTTTATAAAGCCAAATCCAGTACTGTGAAATGTTCATCATTTTCTAAACTAAATGCTAATGTTTTATTTATGTGCAATGAAGAGAGAAACCGAACTGAATTGATGTTTACCTAACAAGCAGCAAAAAAAATGTAGTGATATAATAGGAACGATCACAAGCATTCTGGCTTGTAATTTTTGATGTCAGTGTTTTGAATTGCAGAAAGACCTTATGCAGACACAGCACGTATACAAGAGTAGCTTTGATCTACATCTATAAAAATAACATCTGTTTAAGCATACATTACATTTAAAAATAACTATACAGTGATCAGCTGGTAAAGTACAGTTAGCCAGATGTCGTATTAAAGTGCCAGATGGAATAATGAATCTAAAATTGAAAATTTGAAGGAAAAAAAAATTTTCTGCAAAAGGTCAAATCAATTAAGCAACCTGTTTTGTTGGCATTTAACATCTAAAAGAAAGTTTTAATTACATAAAAGAAGATGACTGGGATCACTGCATTGAGGCTGGGTGGGAAAGAGTCATTTGTGTGACTGTGAGGTGTGCTTGGTTTTGTCTTAACTAAACCCAACTTTTCATTTTTTCTGATGGTCAAAGATGCAAAAATACAAAACAAAATATTGCCTTCAAAAATTTTTCCCTAATGGTTCCTACCCCCAGAAAGTCACTTTCCTACCCCCAGAAAGTCACTTTCCTACCCCCAGAAAGCCACTTTCCTACCCCCAGAAAGCTAAAACTTTAAAAATGTTCAGCTTAAAACTACTAGTTCCTTAGACAAAGTTTAATGGTCGAAACTACAGGTGCTATTTAGTGACAAAACAGTTTTTTAAAGAACAACATTATTATTCTGTGTTTAAATGTAATGTTTTGCCTTTGAATTCTGGTCACACTTTTTTTGCATCCAAACGTCACATGTTCTGTAAGGTGGGCGGATCAATTTCTTTTTATGGAGGGGGTTTTATTAAAGTTTAACATTTATAAACCTAATAACCATTCAGTTTCTTACATATGTCATACATCATGGTAGGTCATTTATATAAACATTTTTGAAAAGGGTATTGTGTGTCTCTGTTTTATTTTGGGTTTCTTTTCATGAGGAGACAAGTCCATCCTATACAGTATATGCTGTAATTGTGCTGCCCTTGAGAAAGTGGCTGAGATCCACGAAACACATAAGGAGGAGCCTGTTGTGTGTCCATATCTGATGTGTTTTGGGTCTACGTGTGGCTACTGCCACTATATGATTTTATTCATTTCTAATAAAGCGTTGAAGCTTTTTTAATATACTGGAGTATATTACCCTTTTGGGACCTTAATTGTTCATCTTATTATTTAATATATATTTAGTGTTATTGTTATCCAGTAACCTCCATGTTAAACAGTAAATCAGCAGCATTCATAGAGCAGATCAATGTGGAGAACCAACATTTCAACTATGTCCTATGCATATGCAACTGAATACATTGATATTTGTAACTGTTTAACCTCAATAAACATTGCTTGTATAAAACAAATTATGCGGTTTATTTATTGTTGTAGTGTGACTCAAAAACATGTAAATAGTGGATCACTGGGGATTTCATTTGTGTCATATTCCAATTTTATTACATATCATTGCACCTAACCAGTGAGTTCTCCCACACACACAAATTTGATTATATTTGGTGAAGCAACCCCTGTAGGTGTAAATTAGTTTTTTAGTGTGGTATTGTGGTATATGCGGCCATCTTCCATTGTATAAAGGTTGGTGGTAGTGTCTGTATCCAAAGCTTTGTAGCAATTGCTTGGCTGTGAACATGGTATCAGCTATAAATATTGTTTGTTTTTTTTAGTTTTGAATCTAAGCGTTCCATAATACCCAATAAACATACTTTGGGATCAAGACCTACTGGAGATCCCATATGATCATGCAAAAAGTTTGCAATTTGTCTCCAATAGCCTTGGATTTGTGGGCAAGCCCATATTATATGAAAGAATGAGCGTTTTCTTTTGGTGACATTTAAGGGCATAAAGGGCTATGGTCAGCCTTGTATTTTGAGAGCTGAATGGGTGTTATATACAGTATACTCTATATAGCACAAACATCTTGGTCAATTTCTCATGTTCGATATAAGGATTGTTAATCAAATGGGATTACAAGAAGTCTTACTCAACATCCGGTCTAAACGATCTATTGTTACCTAGAAATATGCAATCAAGATTTACCAATACAGTATATCCAATCATCGGCAAGTGACCAATAATAGAAAAAATGGTCACGTTTAATTGGATCATTTACAATTAAATTATTATAGGTAGTAAATTCTTACTTTTTTTTATTCTTTATTATAAAATTTAGGATTCCCGAAAACATAAGTGAACAGAACACTAACATTAACAGAGCAGGGGACAGCAGACTCAGTCTGGTCATATGTGTATATATAGCCTTACCTAACATAAATAATAATATCACATTTTATGTAACATGAAATATGGAGGAAATGCGGAGAATTAATGATGAATGAAGCCTCTGGGCCTCATCAGGTCTGCAGATCAGGATGAAGCTTGGACTCGAACTTTTAGCCAAGTCGAAACCAGGTTTCATCAGTCATAGTTCCGTGTCGAATTTTCAGTAGATTTGACCAATGGAATTCCCTAAATTAAGACTGGTGGTTCAGGTCAAAAATCTCAAACATCAATATGGTTGAAAAAGTAAGATTTTGGAGATTTTGGTTAAAGTAACTTCAAGGAGTTTGTACAACTTCAAAGTTTTATAAATTAATAAAATTATTGAGAATGTCTAAGCTTAAGCAAATTACAGCATTTAAAATATCTACTCTCTCAGTGTGAAAAATGAATCTCCCCATCTCCCCTGTCTTTGCACTAATGAAGATATTATTAATTAGTTTAGCAAAAACATAGATCTAACTATAATATGCAACAGTTATTAGAGATAATTAACTACGGATCATTGGTTTGAAACATCTAGTCCAAAATGATTTCTGAAGGGCACATTATTCCTGCAGATAAAATAATTACATTTTAACTTCTGTACGAGACGAGTGTAGTTCTGTTGTTCATTTGCTTTGTTCTTGTTTTTCTTTTTTTCTGTGAATTTAATAGCACCTTCATTCATATGAATCCGTTCCATGCTTTGCCTAGTGCTCCCAAGAAATAGGGGAATACATTGCATACGTAGTTATATACATCACCACCGTACACCAATCACGTTCACAGTTTTGGCATGTGCAATTGATTGTAGTAGTGATGATTCCAGGTTTTGAACTGAATCAAGATTTAAGGTGGGATTGAAGGTTTTCTAAATTTTCAGAATTTTGAAGGCCAGAACTTTGTGAAATTTAAAATGCATAGTTAAATATTTAACATTTGGTGTCAAAATTCAGTATAGAAAATTCAACATGCTGTGTTGAAAAGTCAAAATGATGTGTCAAAAAAATCTTAATTCTATGACAAAATTGTTAGCCAATGAAAAGTCAGTGTCGAAATTAGTAGCCATGAAAACCATTTAACCATAGTGATTTGGCGACACCTGTGAAATAGTTGTTGTTTTGTACTGATAATTGCTCAATAAAACCAGAAATTGCCTACAACAGACACTCTGGATCTGCATTTAGCTCATGTAATGCTGTTAAAAGCCTTGTAGTAGGTATTGCATTTGCTCAAGGCCTATAATGGGAACATGAATTTTATTTGCAATATCTAGTTTATCATTGAGTATTAATATGATTATTTACTTATAAAACCATTCATTAACTTCTGCTCAATTATTACCTTCTGCTTTACTACATGAGTTTTTCTGGGTACCTTGACCAATTGTTCCAGCATGTAGTGTTCCTAGCAGTAGATGGGCAGTGCAGGGCATTTCCTAGATCTACATATAATTTAAATAATCCTGCTAATGGATATAAAATATAATTGTTTGCTTCCTATTGACTTCAATGGTGTTTGCCGAGAATGTGATATTTTTACCCATCACTACAGGTAACAACTAGAGATGTACTGTGAGTTCTAATAGAACCCAGTTTCGAATCGTATCAGAGGGTTTCGAAGTCCCAACAAAACTTTCAGAACTCACGGAATTTACGAAACCCGAATTTTCCGAGTTTTCGTTTTTATCGAAAATTATCGAAAGTAGATGATTATCGAAAGTAGATGATTATCGAAATCGAAAGGACATGGTTATCGAAATCGAAAGTAGAGGATTGTCCAAAGTAGATGATTATTGAAATCGAAACTAGTTGATTATAGAAATCGAAAGTAGATAATTATCGAAACTCGAAAGTAGACAATTTACGAAAATCGAAAAATCCGAAGTAGATAATTATCGAAAGTAGATAATTATCGAAAGTAGATGATTTTTGAAAATTGAAAGTAAATGATTTTCAAAAATAGAAAATCGAAAGTAAACGATTTCCGAAAATCGAAAGTAGATGATTTCCGAAAATCGAAAGTAGATGATTTCCGAAAATCGAAAGTAGATGATTTCCGAAAATTGAAAGTAGATGATTTTCGAAAATTGAAAGTAGATACAGTGTATACAGTATACAGTATACAGTGTTGGCTAAAGAGTATACAGTGTATACAGTGTTAGCTGAAGAGTGGGAGGTAAATGAACTATGTCTTACCTCCCGTTCTTCAGTAAAAGTTGCAGGAGAGGAGGAAGAACTTACCCGGTTCGCTTCAGGGCCGCTGACAGTCTGCAATGCATCCCCAGTCCTTTGCATTGTGCGCACAGTGCAAAGGAGCATGCATGCATCGGAGATTTCAGAGAACCAGGCGCTGGAGGATTCCGCAGTAAGTTCTTCCTCCTCTCCTGTAAGTTTTACATTTGCTTCCCATTCATCAGTTAAACAAATACAATAAGTTAAAAAAAATAGTGGACATACCCTTTAAAGGACATCTATACTAAAAAATAGGTTATTTTAAATTGACTATAACTGGAAACTATAATTCTTCCCAACCACCAATGTATCATTTTTTTGTTGGTCTCCCCCCTATTTCTTTGGATATCCAATCTAAAACTTTTTATATTTCAGCTAATATAGTTCCTCCTTGCTCTCGTAAACTATTCTTCTGTGAGTAGTTTTACTGTAGCTGGAATGGTGACAGAGTTTTGACTCTTGGAATGCTGTATGCTGTGTGCAGGCTTGACAGTTGGGAGTGGGAGTGGTTAAAAGAGGGAGGGGAGATACTGCTCCTAAAAATGTGTGCTGGATTGAAGGCATACAGCAACACACAAGTGCTACTTACATGTATTCAATTATAGATTAAGATGAGGCAAAGTCATTTTTTCAGTATAGTGTCCCTTTAAGCAAATTTTCCTTCTACTGATCAACTCTGTATTCTGTACAATGTAAAGCTGGATATTTGAAATTTGAAAACTTTAATTAATAGAACTCTAATACTTGACATGCTTGATGCTCATAGAACAATGCACAATTGGAAATTTACACAAATACACAATGCTTTCTGGCAGAACATGCATGATTGGGCAGAACTACCACCCAGGCTGGTTTGGGAAGCCAATAGTGAGACAGATTAGGTACACTAGACACAGTATTAATAAATTACCGGCAGTCAGAACTTTCAGTCACTGTTTTGTTTCCAGGAATTCTAAAAGCAGAACACTGATTGACTGTTCTGTTTCTAATGACCCAATGCATCAACTGCCATTTTCCTAGCTGTCCTACTGGAGTTGGGCTCTGTTTCTAAATAAGCTTAATATACAGACTGCCAAAAGACAGGGCCATTCCTATTTGCTTGTCCCTAGCTAAAAAAAGACAGCTTATTCCTTCCTGTGTGTTGACCACTGTGAAGAAAAATTTATTGTAAGAATGCCCAACAGACATGCAGAGTTTATGCAAATAAAACGGGTCTTCATTATGTAATATTCTATTTACACATCAATATATATATATATATATAGTAATTGAAATAATGTTTTATTTGGAGAAGTTTAACTGTAAATAAATATTGTAATTTCAGTGCCATTTAAAAAGCAAGAACACCTCCAATAAAAAATTGTATATAGATAAGTCACACACCACCTCTATTTTTTCATCTCAAAAGGTTGCCGTCTACACTTCAAGCTGTACCAGCTTATGAGCTCGCACATGCCCAGAGGCTTCTAATTGCTGCTTCCCTGAAGAATCGGTAGGCAGAAATAGGGGGAGTAGACAAGCTAGTTTTACATCTGTGGTCTTTCTAACTATTGGGGTTTGGGGGTGATTTTGCAGTATTTTTACCAATTTTTAATCTAAAGCTGGGTACACACATTACCGATAAAGGGCTGATCCATAGTTGGTACTGATAGGATCTTTCATTTATTGGTAATGTGCCCCTCCATAGGGAGAATGCTGGAGACTGCGTGCAGGGGGAGCTTTGAAAAATTAATATTAAAAATTATTACAAATTATGTCTGTCTTATTTTGAAGATCTGCTGGACTGTGTGAACCCAGAATAAATATAATGGTTGTTTTTTTGTCAATAAACAATAAATTTAAAATGGTTAAAGCAGCAAATTTTTATAAATAGCAACTACCGTATATACTCGAGTAAAACCCAACCTGAATATAAACCAAGGGATTATTTTTAACTGATAAACCTGGAAAACTTCTTGACTCAAGTATAAACTGAGGGTTGACTTTCTCTCATACACAGCCCCATAGTAGGTATCCCACCCCTCCCGGATTGTCCGGGAGTCTCCCTCATTCTGGGGTGGTCTCCCGCACTCCCGTGAGACCACCCCAGACTCCCAGACTTGAAAGGAGACTTGAGTCTCCTCCCAAGCCACGCCCACTTTCCAGGGTCACACCCCCGGAACTAACCCCCGCCTCCCACCACCCATAGAACACAGGCCATGCCCCTTGTTATGTCCTGACCCCACATGATGTCTCGCCCCCACACCATGCCCCCTTTCCCCACCCTGCCCGGAAGCCTGAAGGGGCAGGGTGGGATGTCTGCCATAGAAAGTTCAATACACAGCCTGATAGAAAGTCCCATACACATCCCCATAGAAAGTCCACTACACAGCCCCATAGAAAGTCCCATTAACAGCCCCCTAGAAAGTCCCATATGCATCCCCATAGAAAGTCCCATTAACAGCCCCCTAGAAAGTCCCATACGCATCCCCATAGAAAGTCCCATACGCAGCCCCATAGAAAGTCCCATACACAGCCCCATAGAAAGTCCAATTCACAGTCCTATAGAAAGTCCCATACACAGCCCCATAGAAAGTCCAATACACAGCCTCATAGAAAGTCCCATACACAGCCCCATAGAAAGTCCCATACACAGCCCCATAGAAAGTCCCGTACACAGCCCCATAGAAATTCCAATACACACCCTATAAAAAGTCCCACAACAGCCCTATAAAAAGTCCCATACACAGCCCCATAGAAAGTCCCATACACAGCCCCATAGAAAGTCTAATACACAGTCTGATAGAAAGTCCCATACACATCCCCATAGAAAGTACAATACACAGCCCCATAGAAAGTCCAATACACATTCCATAAAAAGTCTATTACACAGCCCCATAAAAAGTCCCATACACACCCCCATAGAAAGTCTATTACACAGCCCTATAGAAAGTCCCATACATACCCCCATAGAAAGTCTAATACACAGCCCCATAGAAAGTTCAATACACAGCCCCATAGAAAGTCCCATACACATCCCCATAGAAAGTCTCATACACAGCCCCATAGAAAGTTCAATACACAGCCCCATAGAAAGTCCCATACACAGCCCCATAGAAAGTCCCATACACAGCCCCATAGAAAGTCTCATACACAGCTCCATAGAAAGTCCCATACACACCCCAGATAAGTCCCGACACACCCCATAAAATTCCAATACACAGCCCCTATAAAAGTCCCATACCAGCCCTATAAAAAGTCCCATACACAGCCCCATAGAAAGTCCCATACACAGCCCCATAGAAATTCTATACACAGTCTGATAGAAATCCCATACACACCCCATAGAAAGTCCAATACCAGCCCCATGAAAGTCCAAATACACAGTTCCATAAAAAGTCTATTACACAGCCCCATAAAAAGTCCCATACACAGCCCCATAGAAGTCTATTACACAGCCCTATAGAAGTCCCATACATAGCCCCATAGAAAGTCTAATACCCAGCCCCATAGAAAGTTCAATACCACAGCCCCATAGAAAGTCCCATACACATCCCCATAGAAAGTCTCATACACAGCCCCATAGAAAGTTCAATACACAGCCCCATAGAATCCCATACCAGCCCCCATAGAAAGTCCCATACACAGCCCCATAGAAAGTCCATACACAGCTCCATAGAAAGTCCCATACCACAGCCCCATGAAAGTCTCATACACAGCCCCATAAAAGTCTCATACACAGCCCCATAGAAAGTCCCATACACAGCCCCATAGAAATCCCATACCACACCCAATAAAAGTCACATACACATTCCCATAGAAAGTCACATACCAGCCCCATAGAAAGTCCCATACACAGCCCCATAGAAAGTCCCATACACAGCCCCATAAAAGTCCAATACACACGCCCCATAAAAGTCCATACACAGTTCCATAGAAGTCCAATACAACCCCCATAGAAAGTCCTCACAGCCCTATTGAAAGTCCCATACACAGCCCCATAAAAAGTCCAAAACACAGTTCCATAGAAAGTCCCATACATATGAGCCCTGTATACCATTCTGTGTAGCCTGTTTGTTGAATCCTTTTACTTCTATGTTTTTTTCCTTTCCCTTGCCATCTGGGCTGAATGAAGTAAGCAGGAAAACAATTGCCTAACTCACCAAAATCAAGAAGATTCTGTCTATTACAGGGTAAAGCTTTTGTTTTCCCAGGACTATGTGATTTTGTCCATCTTCACCTTAAAGCTTCCACATCAGCCCAGACACGAGTATAAACTCTTTAGTAGGGATGAGTTGCACCTCACTGATGGTGGTGCAGCTGTTTTAGGGGAGAAGATGGCTAGAGTGTTGGAGGAGATTTTAAACTAGGTTTGGGGGGGGAGGGTATTAGCAGTCTCACTGGGATAGATGTCCAGGAGGAAAGCAGGGTGTAGATAGGCCAGTGGTGGGTGGAAGGGGGTGGTGGGCTAGCATGGGGATAGGGAGGAATGTGCATCAAAGTGTACGAATAAATTACAGGATCACAATCTAAAATGTATGTTTGCAAATGCGAGAAGCCTGGCTGACAAAATGGGTGAATTGGAAATGTTGGCATTGAATGAAAGTATGATGTAATAGGTATAGCAGAAACGTGGTTGAACAGTTCTCCTCACGACTGGGCTGTAATATAGAAGGATATGCCTTGTTTAGGCAGGACAGAAAAAAAGGAAAGGGGGAGGAGTATGTGTTTATGATAAAAAAGAATTGAAGCCAAATTTAAAAGAAGAGATAACTGGTGATATGGATGATAAAGTGGAGGCAATATGGGTGGAATTAGGCAACAGGAAAGGGGTAATGTCATTGTTGGTGTCTGCTATAAGCTGCCAAATGCTAGCAGAGAGGGTGAGTCAACTTCATATGCAGTTGGCAAGGGCTGCAAGTTTGGGGAGTGTGCTCATTATGGGGGACTTCAATTACCCTGACATTGATTGGTGTGGTGGAACTGCCATCACAGAAAAAGGCGATGAGTTCCTGAATTTGCTGCAGGATAATTTTCTCTCACAGTGGTTGAGGTTCCTACTAGAAAAGGAGCTCTGTTGGATCTGGTAATATCTAACATTGTGGAGCGCATTATAGATATAAAGGTAACTGGAGGCTTAGGGAATAGTGACCATGAAATAGTGGCATTTGGACTTGTTTATCGAAAGGAAAAGTGCGCTGGGTTAACAAAGACATTTAATTTCAGGAAAGCAAATTTTCCCAGGTTAAAGCAGCTCTTCAGAATGTCAACTGGGATAATGTATTATCAGGTAAGGTACTGAACAGAAGTGGACTGTGTTCAAGGGATTTTAAGCCAGTTCACATCTAAATTTATACCCTTGGGAAATAAATGTAAAAAAAATAAATCCGCACCCATGTGGCTGAATTCTGATGTAAAGAGGCAAATGGTAAGGAAGAAAAAGGCATTTAAAACCTTTAAGGCCGAGGGAACAAAAGGGCCTTTAGAGTAAAAACTGTAACAAGGATGTAAGAAAGCAATCAAACTAGCTAAAATTAATAATGAAGTTAGGATAGCTGAAGAAAGCATCACTAAGCCTAAACATTTTTTTAAGTATATTAATAGTAAGAAGATGAGACTGAGAATGTGGCACCATTAATTAATGGGGATAAGTTAGTTACGGAGGATGGCGATATAAAGCAAATGTCTTGAATAATTTTTTTTTCCTCTGTATACACTATAGAAGATCCAAGTACAGATATCATAGAGTATAGTAGCAATAAAGGTATACAAGATTCAAGTTCACTTTGGTTAACCAGGATATGGTACAGAAAGAACTAAATAAGGTTAATATTAATAATCTCCTGGACCGGATAAAATACATCCTCGGTACTAAGGAGCTAAGTTCAGTTTTATCTAGGCCATTGTTTCTTATTTTTGCTGATTCCCTCATGTCCGTGGTGTGCCTCTGGATTGGAGAAAGGCTGATGTTATTCCATATTCAAAAAGGGTAGTCGTTCACAGGCCGGGTAATTAACAGGCCTGTAAGTTTAACTTCAGTGGTGGGGAAGATCCTGGAAAGTTTAATAAGGGAACATGTTCTAGAGTATGTTTCAAGGACAGACATTATATTAGTAACCAGCATGGATTTAGGAGGAATAAGCTTGTCAAACTAACTTGCTTGGCTTTTATGAGGAAGTAAGTAGAAATTGACTCTGGTATAGCAGTAGATTTAGTTTACTTGGATTTTGCAAAGGCTTTTGATACAGTCCCCCATAGGCGACTAATGAATAAGCTAAGGTCTGTTGGTCTGGGGAGTCACATTTGTACATGGATAGAAAATTGGTTAAGGAATAGGATGCAGAGTGTAGTTGTTAATGGGCTTCATCATTATGGACTAAGTGCTAAGTGGGGTGCCACAGGGTTCTGTGTTGGGGCCGCTTCTATTTAATCTTTATTAATGATTTGGAAGTGGGTATTGTCAGCAAGGTTTCTGTGTTGCTGACGACACAAAACTTTGTCGACCATTAAAAACTTCAGAGGATGTGCAATTGTTGCAAGGGGATCTAGATAGATTATCACATTGGGCTGCTAAGTGGCAGATGAATTCAATGTTGAAATGTAAGGTATGCATTTTGGACTTAAAATACTTGTGCTACTTATACTATAAATGGCTCTGTGTTAAGTGAATCCCTGTTGGAAAGGGATCTTGGAGTTTTGGTGGATAACAAACTTAAAGTAGCAAGCAGTGCCAGGCGGCAACAGCCAGAGCCAAGCTGGTATTGTCTTGTATAAAGAGAGGTATGGATTCAAGGGAGGAAAATGTAATTCTCCCTCTTTACAAAGCATTGGTAAGGCCTCATTTGGAATATGCAGTGCAATTTTGGAATCCTGTGTCCAAAAAGGACATCTTTGAAATGGAAAGGGTTCAGAGAAGGGCAACTAAATTAATAAGGGGATTGGGGGAGCTTGAATATGAAGAGAGACTGGAAAAGTTACAATTATGTACGCTGGAGAAAAGGCGCTTGCGTGGGGATATGATTACTGTGTTTAAATACATTAACGGGCCATACAATAAACTATCTGGGGCATTGTTCACCAATAGAACATGTCAAAGGACACGAGGACATCCCTTAAGACTTGAAGAAAAAAGGTTTAGGCTTCAAGCTCGGAAAGGGTTTTTCACTGTGAGAACGGTAAAGCTATGGAACTGTCTTCCAGTTGACGTTGTTATGGCAGTTTCATTGGTCAGTTTAAAAAAAAGCTGGATGAGTTTCTGCAAACAAGAAATGTTGCAAGTTACTGGTATTGATACATAAAGTAGAGTTGATCCAGGGAAATTTCCGATTGCCACTTGGAGTCAGGAAGGAATTTTTTCCCCCTTCATAAATTTGGTGGGTTTTTTTTGCCTTCCTCTGGATCAACAGTTAGGCAGGAAATGAGGATATTGCTAGATGGGTTGGACTGGATGGACGTATGTCTTTATTCAACCTCAAATACTACTATAAACTGAGGGGAGACTTTCAGGAGGATTTTAAAAGTAAAAATTTTCAGTTTATACATAAATATGTGAGAAAAGCACCCTCATATCTATTCTCATATCCACCCTTAAATCCTTCCTCATATCCACCCTCACATCTATCCTCTTATGCACACTTAATCCATCCTTATATCGAACCCCTTATATCCATCCCCATATCTATCCTTATTTTCACCCTTATATCCACCCTAATATCCATCCTCAAATCCACCCTAATATCTATCCTCATATCCACCCTAATATCCATCCTCAAATCCACCCTAATATCCATCCTCATATCCACCCTAATATCCATCCTCATATCCACCCTAATATCCATCCTCATATCTATCCTTATATCCACCCTCATATCTATCCTCATATCCACCCTAATATCCATCCTCAAATCCACCCTAATATCCATCCTCAAATCCACCTAATATCCATCCTCAAATCCACCCTATATCCATCCTCAAATCCACCCTCATATCCATCCTCATATCCACCCTAATATCCATCCTCATATCTACCCTATATATCCATTCTCATATCTATCCTCATATCCACCCCTCATATCATCCTCATATCCCCTCATATCACCCTCATATCCATCCTCATATCCATCCTCATATCTCACCCTACATATCCATCCTCATATCCACCCTCATATCCACCCTCATATCCATCCTCATATCCATCCTCATATCCTTACCTCATATCCAACCTAATATCCTCATATCCTTCCTCATATCCCCCTAATATCCATCTTCATATCCACCCTAATATCCATCTCTATCCACCCTAATTCATCCTCATATCTATCCTCATATCCTCCTCATATCCACGTCATATCATCCTCATATCCACCCTAATATCCATACTCATATCAACCTCAATATCCCCATCATATCCACCCTCATATCCCCTGTCACACCCTGTCATATCCATCCTCATATCCACCCTAATATCCATCCTCATATCTATCCTCATCCCATCCTCATATCCGTCCTCATATCCACCCCATATCTCTCCTCATACTCCATATCCATCCTCATAGCTACTGTCCATATACCTGTCATATCAATCCTCATATCCACCCTAATATCCATCCTCATATCTATCCTCATATCCCATCCTCAATTTCACCCTCATATCCACCCATATACGTCATCCATATCCCAACTGTCACAACAATGTCATATCCAACCTCATATCCACCCTAATATCTTATCCCATATCCATCTCATATCCACCCTACATATCCCCTCAATATCCATCCTAATATCCAACCTCATATCCACCCTCATATCCAACCTCATATCCACCCTCATATCCAACCTCATATCCCACCCTATTTCATCCCATATCCACCCTATTATCCCCCCTCATATCCAACTTCATATCTACCCTAATATCCATCCCCATTCCCACCCTCATATCCATTCGATATCCACGCCTAATATCCATCCTCATAATCCATTCTCATATCCCCCTAATAATCCATCCCCATTCCAGCCTCATACCCATTCTCATATCCACCCTAATATCCATCCTCATATTCCCTATCCACCTAATATCCACGCTCATATCCACCCTAATATCCATCCTCATATCTATCCTCTATCCATCCCTCATATTCACCACCATATCCACACTCATATACGTCATCATATCCACTGTCCCACACTGTGCCTATCCCATCCTCATAATATCCACCCTAATATCTATCCTCATATCCATCCGTCATATCCACCCTAATATCCATCCTCATATCCATCCTATATCCCACCTCATATCCACCCTCATTCCAACCTCATATCCACCCTCATATCCAACCTCATACAACCCTAATATTCATCCTATCCACCCTATTATCCACCCTCATATTCCAACTCTATTCTACCCCTAATATCCATCCCCATTCCCCCCTCATATTCCCCATTCTCATATCCACCCTAATACCATCCTCATATCCATTCTCATATCCACCCAATATCCATCCCCATTCCAGCCTCATATCCATTCTCATATCCACCCTAATATCCATCCTCATTCCCACCCTAATATCCACGCTCATATCCATCCTCATATCCAATTCATCATGTCCCACTCTAATATCCATCCTCATATCCACCCTCATATTCCACGGTCCATATCCATCCTCATATCCACCCATACATTCCTCCTCTAATCCACCCTCATATCCACGTCATATCCTTCCTCATATCCAAACCTCATATCCCACCGTCATAATCCCCGTCAATCCACTGTCATCTCCATCCCTCATATCCACCTGAATATCCATCCTCATATCCATCATATCCCTCCTCATAATTCGCCCTCATTGCATCCACCCTCATATCCACTGTCATATATCATCCTCATACCAACCCTAATTCCATCCTCATATCCATCCTCATATCACCCTCATATCCTCCTCATATCCACCCTCATATCCATCCTCAATTCCATCCTCATATCCATCCCATATCCATCCTCATATCCACCCTCATCTCCACTGTCATATCCTCCTCATAATCCACCCTAATATCCATCCTCCATATCCACCCTCATATCACTGTCATATCCATCCTCATATCCACCCTAATATCCTCCTCATATCCACCCGTATCCAATACCAAACTGTCATTCCATCCTAAAAACACCCTATCACCACCACTAAATATCCATCCTCATATCCATCATATCCATCCCATATCGTCCTCATATCCGTCCCTCATATCCACCCTCATAACCACTGTCATATCCATCCTCATACCAACCCTAATATCCATCCTCATATCCACCCCATATCCACCCTCATATCCATCCTCATATCCACCCTCATATCCCCCCTTATATCCATCTCCCATATTCCGCCTCATATCCATCCTCATATCCATCCTCTATCCCCCGCTCAGTACCACTGTCCTATCCATTCCTCATATCCACCCCTAATATCCATCCTCATACATCCACCCCTCATATCCACATGGTCATCATCCAATCCTCTATCCCTCCCCTAATATCCATCCTCATATCCACCCTCATATCCCTGTCTATATCCATCCTCATATCCACCCAATATCCATCCTCATATCCACCCTAATATCCATCCTCATATCCATCATATTCATCCTCCATATTCGTCCTCACATATCGTCCTCATATCCACCCTTCATATCCACTGCATATCCATCCTCATACAAACCCTAATATCCATCCTCATAGTCCAACCTCATCTCCACCCTCAATACTCCACCCTCATATCCACACCCTCATATACCCCCCTTATATCCACTCTCATATCCACCCTAACCATCCACCTTAATATCCACCCTAATATCCATCCTCATATCCACCCTAATATCCACCCTAATATCCATCCCCATTCCCACCCTAATATCCATCCTCATATCCACCCTAATATCCATCCTCATATCCACCCTAATATCCACGCTCATATCCATCCTCATATCCTCATTCATATCCAACCTCATACATTATATATCTAAACATCTAAAACTACTTTCAACTACATTTTATTTGGAGTCTCATTTCTATAGATTTATATCTTAAGCTGTAATATGGCCTAGTTTGTTTTGCCAACCACCAACATGCCGTGATTTTTTAAAATATATTACTAATTGTGTATTAGTGTAAAACTTGCTAACAATGGAATTGATTCTGATAGTATTCACATAGATTTTTGTGAATTTCGATCATGAACTTTTTCTCCAATCAAATTGAAAACATCAGATATTTTAAACTTTATCATAAATCTTGAAATGAACAACGGAGATTTCAATGCTGATGCATGTAATTATACTGGGGAGATAGGTAGCCTGTCCTTGAATCTGCCAGAGCTGAGAGCAGCTGTTCTGTCCTCGGAAAGTACTTAACACATTAAGGGTAATCAACGTACATGACAAATGTAGCTGGAAGCATTAATTTCATGTTGGAATGGGTTTTTTATAGTCTTTTCTACAGGGACAGTTTCAGGGCAGTGTCCACAGTAAAAAGTAAAAGTTATGTACACATCAGTACATTAAGGAATAATTGCTAGATGTTTTTATTATTTACATTAGGGATATCAGAGCTTTGGCCTTATAGTGACTGTCGAATGTTAACTCCAAGCATCCTTTAGCTCCTGCAGGAGATGCTGGGAGTTTCAGTTCAGCGAAGGGATCACAACACCATGAACTAAAACTATCTGTGTTTGGTTTGGCTCAGGGAAGTTACACCATGTTTTCATTGGTTCTATGTATAATTCGGGTGGATTAGAAACATGGCAAAAACCATTAGGTTTTGGCATTTTCCAAAATTCCAATGATGATTTAGATGCAAATCATTTGTTGAGCACAGATTCCCCCTCCCCATGATGCAAACTATGAAACTTTTTATGTTGTTGTTGAACTGTCCTCTATTTACAGTATTTAGGTATCCAGTCTTACAAATATATTTCAACTCAATCGAGTGCATCATAAAGTCTTCTGTTATGTGCAGTTTAGCTGTAGCTGGAATGGTGACAGTTCGTATGTGAGCTGCATGGTGGGAAATTCCCTCTCCCAACGCTGCCTTATAGGGATTACTGAGCATGCTTGCCCTCACAGAGTCAGATAGTCTGGCAGGGGGCTGGGGGACTGAGCTTGAGCAAAACAAGTACTGGAAGTCATGCAGCAACACAAACACATCAGAGCTAGTGCTACTTACATATATTTATTTATAGATTGAAATGAAATGAGAAAAAAGTAATTTTTCAGTGTACAATTGATTTAAAGAAAAGATGATGTAATGTTAAAGTCAAGCAGTGGTTTGAGAACAGTTATCAGGTTTAGAATGTTTGTTGCTCTTAGTAAACCCCCTGAGAATCCCCCCAAGTTTGCAAATGGAAAGTATGTTCATGATGTAACAAAGGGCCGGACGGCCGGGTACTCACAGTACGCTTTTAGAGAGGCGGATAGTCCGGAAGGTGCAGATACAGAGGCTGCAGGGAAATGTAGGCTGGGTGCCGGAACAAGGTGTGGCTGGGAACTGTAGTTGGATGCTGGACCAATGGTGCTGCTGGATCTGTAGGCTGTATGCTGGACCAATGTGCTGCTGGGTACTGTGGCTTATGCTGGAACAATGGTGCTGCTGGGTACTGTAGGCTGATGCTGGACCAATGTGCTGCTGGGTACTGTAGGCTGTATGCTGGAACAATGGTGCTGCTGGGAACTGTGGGCTGGATGCTGGACCAAAGGTGCTGCTGGGTACTGTAGGCTGTATGCTGGCAATGTCAGTAACTGGAGACTGGATGCAGGCAAGGTAAGTCACTGGAAACAGGCAAGGTAAGTACTTGATACAGGCAAGGTAAGTAAGAGGAGCAGGATCCAAGGCAGGTAAACTGGATCAGGCAAGGTAGTACTTGATACAGGCAAGGTAAGTATGAAGCAGGATCCAAGCAGTAAGTACTGGATACAGGCAAGGTAGTAAGGAGCAGGATCCAAGGCAGGTAAGTACTGGATACAGGGCAAGGTAAGTACTTGATCAGGCAAGGTAAGTATAAGGAGCAGGATCCAAGGCAGGTAAGTACTGGATACGGCAAGGTAAGTATAAGGAGCGGGATCCAAGGCAGGTAAGTACAGGACCAGGAGGTAGCAGAATGCTACTATCGGCGCCGGGTCCAGAGACGCCGGCTTTTCAAATCTCGCGCCGCCGGCGTGGCGGCGTCGTGACGTCATGACGTCCGCGACGCCCGCGCACCCGGAAGTCCATAGCGGGACCGGAGTGGCAGGTAAGTTCGTGACACATGACAATCAATCCTGTCTTCCAGTTAAGATTTCCATTGGGCCAGGACAATATGTACAGAAGAAACAGTTTCTCAATAGGAAGTTGTTCATGTTGAAAGAATTGATCCAAAGTGGATTTGCTGGTTGATCCATTGGTTTATTGGTTTGGGGCCATTTTCTGTCAACACACAAGTGGCATTGAAATCCCTTCACATCTAAATTTACTGGATGTTTCCATGACAGAATGACTTCAGAATAATCATTACCAGCTATATTTTTCATCTTTAAACTAAAAAAGTAGCATGCCTTGTTGGAAACATTTAAAGGGCAAGTCCAAAAACTTACATACAGGTAAATCACCCCCCAAAACCCTAAACGGTAATAGTTTGAAATGTGAAATTAGAAAGAAGTCTAGCCTGAAATCCTGCACAATGTCCTGTTTCTCCTGTTTCTGCTTCCTGGTTCTTCCAGTTAGTAACTGTCAGTTATGGATTTGACAGTTGACATCACAGCCAGTGACTGAATGTTAATCCCCTGTCTGCCTCTTCTGAGCATGCCCAGGCTCAGTACAGGTCTCTAAATTGCTCAGTTTCCATGAGGCATCCAGAAGCATAGCAGGCATACAGTAATGAATTCATAGGACATGTATGATATATCAACATATTTTAAAGAGGCCATTCTTTCTAAAAGATGTTCTTATGAGGGTGGAGTTGTCCTTTAATTAGGGAATTTAGGTTTTTTGGAGTACAATTCTCCCCAGCACTCAACTACACAAACATAAATGAATTAGAGTTAAACATATATGCAAGCAATGAAGGGTAATCACTGGCACTGAGGTTAAAATGGATTCCTTTAGTTACTCTGTTCGTACAAACATGCTTAAGCTGACGCGCCCCTCCAAGGAAGTATCCCAGCATCAGTTATATATATATATATATATATATATATATATATATATATATGTGTGTATGTGTGTATATGGGATGTTTCCAAGGCAGATGCCCTCTCCATCCTTCCTAGAAACTGGATTTGCCTTCTAGCTTATAACCTCTTATGAACTGAGCCCTTCATTTCTTCCATTTCATTCTATTATCCTTTTTTGTAAATTTATTGCCATCACCCTGTTTGTCACGCAGAGCACTGCACAAGTTGTTTATGTTCTATAAATAAAAGGTTAGAATAATGTAACTGGCAATTACCGTTCTGTCAGCTCAGCTTGAATAATACTGGGAACCATTTGTTTGCTGGAGAAGTTTTTATTAATCCTTTAGCCAAACACATCTATTTCCCCTGATAGACAATCAGCTACATATATATCCTACTGATATGTTACTGTACATTACCCAAATGATAAGTAAATTCGGACCCAAAAACCAAAAATTACCTTTTACAGAGGACCACGCGTGAATACCATATCACATTTGAGGCTGTAGGTAAATTCCAAAAGGGATTAAATAAAGAGCTGGTTGCACTGACGCCTTTTACAAAACCCACACAAGTCACCCAGCAGCTCTGGGTAAATGCTCCTAATTGTGTATTATCCTTGTGTACAAGGATGGGGGCACCAAGAACAACTCTTGCACAGCTTAACGTTTGTCCCAACGCTGCCCTTCTGTGTCTCTCACAATTGAAGTTCCCATAATTTCTGTTCATTTCTTAATTCTGTTTTTTTCAGGGTAAGTCGCAGACCAAGATACAGTCTTGCACATGCTTAGTAAACTTTCTAGCATTGCCTTCTTACCCTTGACAGAGCTGTCATATAATTACTGGATGACCTGCCTGTGAGCTCTCTGAGCTTTCAGGAAATTCTGCTGATTTTTAGAGGTCAAGCTAGTTTAGGTAAACATGGGACGTAATTTCGGGAATTTTCACCTGCTGATCAGTTGCGTGTGCATGGAAATTATCTGTACAAATAAAATTGTAAGGGGACTTTCAACTAGCACAAAGTTGTGCATCTTACATTTCTGCGATCCCGCAATGCAATATTTCTATGTAAATGTAAAAAAGGCCTGGCAGTGTAAAGGTACTGTGTCATAACAGGTTTTTCCTTTTTAATATTTATTTGCATTTAAATCGCTACGAATTCAGTATACCTACCCTTCTGTCATTTACCAGGACATATATTACAGATTTGGGTTAACTGAACTGTAAAACTCTGCAGTCCTTAATGTAAGAGCTGCTGCTATCATGTAAAATACATATTTGCCCACAAGCAGTGTCCCTTTATGAAAAAGTTGCATTTTCCCCTTTCTTTCTTCTCCTCTTAATTAATTTTGCAGATTACAGTTATAATTCTCTATGTACGTATATTACTAATCATAATCCATCAACAAAATGTAAAATAGTAAGGCTTAATCCACTAGAGGCCTTTGGGTACAGAAAGCCAAGCTTTGTACTACTAACAAACCTTTCTTAACTCGCAGGGTAGAAAGATTTACTTCAAACATAAAACAGGTGCATAAAATTCCCTCTAGGAGGCAGTGTAACATCTGCCTTAGTCTTGGTTTGTTAACCACTCAAATAGAACTCGAAATAAATGCCATTAATATTTATATTACATTAAGAATGCATAAAAAAGAATGTAATACAGTTTCACACATGTATTTGTTTTTAGCCTTTATAACAAGCGTTTTACAGATAAAAGCTATTATTTACTTTATATACATTCATTTGTATCAGGAGGACAATAAGCCTAACAGCAATGCTTTTAAAATGCCATTAATTTCAACAGGACTTACTGTTTAATAAATACAAACAATTCAAATTCATACATGTAATTAGGTTTTTTTATTGATCAAACTGTAAGGGGTGGCAATAAACCGATATGTAGATGAAAGGAGAATGGAATAGAGAGGGAGAGGAGAAAGAGACAGTGACACAAAAACTGTTTTAAGGACAATTGTACTTACAATATATAAATAATAAGGCTGTTGTACATCCATATTAAAGTGCAACTAGAGACCAAAAATATAATACATACAAACAATAGAATTCTAGTGCACAATTGTACTTATCTTCCCTGCTCCCTTACTCTTTTACACTGCAAAATCAGAGGCCTGCACTACACTGATGGTGGCTCAATAAAGCTGAAACCGGTCTGTAGTTGGCTGTCGGGTTTTGCATTTAGCTTGTGGAATGCTGTAAAAGTCTTTTTAAAGATTAAGATTTCCTAAGAGCTTCCATGGAAACATGGTAAATTCCCAGAAGTCTTTCAGGGTTATTCAATAAAAGTTCTTATCATTTAAAATGGTGCTAATTTTGCCCCAACCAGTCAGATGTTAGCTTTCAAATGTTAAATAAGATCTGATTGGTTGGGGCAAAATTAGCACCATTTTAAATGATAAGAACTTTTATTGAATCTACCTGTTTGTTCCTTATTTGCACAATAACTAAAGTGTAGAGGGTGAGGACTTGGTTATGCTCTATGATCTTTAATACATACCAAAAGATTCCCTTGATGGTCTGGTCTATTTCCTCCTTTGCAGTCTGTCCGTGATTTGGCCAATGGGAAAACACGCTTCTTGCATCACATGTCTTCCCATTGGTCTTGTCACTAGCAGTCTGCAAGACAGAGTTACTGTAGACCAGAACAGCAAGGGAATCCTTGACAAGTATAACAGCTGATAGAGAGTGTACCCAGGGGTAAGGAGAAAGCGGTTCATGTCCTCACGCTGGGTAAATTTAAGGGAAGGTGGTGGATTGGCTTATTTCTCAAGAAACCATAAAATTAATTCAATTCTTCCCTAAGTTACATTTTGTTTGGACACCATTTGACCAAATACAAGGAAACTTCTAAGGCTTCACTTTCTCCTCCACTAAGAAGTCAACAACTACATTATATTGCGTTGGTTATTTCCTATGTAGAGATGACCTGAACCCAAAGCGGATTTCATGGATCCACAGAAACTCGGACTTTACGGATTTTTAACTGTTTCAGATTTTTACGAACTGCAGAACTATTATTGAAAATTTTAGGATTTTCAAGAAATTTTGAAAACTTTTGATTTGGTAAATTCTAGATTTTTAACAATTTTGAAAAATTTCAAAAATACTATGCGGAATGCCAAAAAAAGGAAGCTCATAAGGTTTCTTTTTTAAAGATTTTGGGCATTGATACGTGTTCCCCAGACCAATCTGCAAGCGGAATGGATTTCATTACGTTCGGCCATCTCTTCATATGTCACCATTATGACATATCATAGTATAGTATTGGAGATTAAATAACACATATGTTGATCTAGTCCAACATTTATAGCCTACACCTGAATCCTACCTAGCATTTCTGTAAAAGAAAAAAGTCATAAAACCAGGTGTAATTCACCATAAACCTGCAGAACTAAAGATCATCTTAGAATTTTGAGTACCTCCATCTGCAGAATTATTTATATATTTTATTTACTTCTCCAAACTCCTTTGTTCGGGGACTATTTTCTGATCCATGAAGTAATTATTATTTATATAGCATGCCATTGACTACAAAGGTCCTTCAACCCACGCAATCAAAAAGCAACAAAAAATTGCTACTGTGATTAAAGTACATCTACCTGACCAATGAGGTTGTCTAATTTAGCATTTAATAAGGACAACACATGTACCCATGTTTTGTACTAATTTTCACTAACTCCCCCTTTTCATTGGTGCTTTGCTGGTCTGGAAGTGTTGAGTTTGGCTTTACAATCCGACAAATGAGAATGTCTACTGCAGTAAATTGTGGAAAGAGATACAAACTGCCTATTCTCTCCCAAAAGTTACAAGTTACAAAAAAAAAAAAAAAAAAGAAAGAAAAAAAGATGCCAGGATGATCCCCTGCGTGTGATGGCTTGATCATCTGACCAATAAGACTTAAAAATTATTCTGGAAAATGAAAAATATTCACTTGAAATGTTGCATTTGTGTTTTAGTCTGCTTACCCAAAAACCAAAGGCCTACCAATTGAGATTCCACAAAAAAGCATTGATATTTGACTACTGAACTGTGAAAAAGATGTAACAGATCAGCTGCTAAAGATCATGGTGGCCGGTGTCTCTTGGCTTTGTTTCTTCCCGGAGGAAGGTCTCAGGAGGTAGGGGTACTTTCTCCCCTTGTAAGCTCTAACTAGATTGTAAACTCTACAGGGCAGGGAGCTCCTTTCCTCTTGTGGCAAAGCTCTAGCACTTCTATTTATATAATTTATATATTTATGTACTGAACTATCTATGTATTTATCCCCCCTTGTATGACTTGTATGACTTGTACAGTGCTGCATCCCCTAGTGGCGCTTTAAAAATAAACTATACATACAAACATAATCAGGGTTATTCAATAAAAGTTCTTATCGTTTAAAATGGTGCTATTTTTGCCCCAACCAGATCTTATTTAACATTTGAAAGCTTACATCTGATTGGTTGGGGTAAAATTAGCACCATTTTAAACGATAAGAACTGTTATTAAATAACCCTGAATGTGTATTATATTTGTTCAATATAGTGGTCCTTTAATAAAATGGCACAATGGCAATTCCCGACAATACTGTAACTCTACTTCTGTTTTATTCCTAAGGCCGACTCTAAATATGAAACTATTTTGACCTTAAGGGCATGTCCACTCCATTTTTGGACTTTTGCCCATTAGTAGCTATCCTGCCCCCAGCCCCAACCGCCATAAAAGATTTTAGAGGAACTCCCCTGATCTTTACTTACCTTACCTCTTTCCCGCGGCGTACTGTACCGGGCCTCTGCTTGCATGAAACTACAAGCAGGGGGCGGGACCTGCAGCCGTGTCTGTGATTGGCTGAGAGGAAGCCAATTACGTACACGGCTGCTGGCTGCTGAGAATGCCTGGGGAGAGAGGTAAGGTAATTAAAGTTCGGGGGAGTTCCTATAAAATCTTTTATGGCCGTTGGGGCTGGGGAAAGGGTAGCTACTAATGGGCAAAGGGATTTAATGGTAGGGGGAGGGCTTGCAAAACATGAGGAATAGGGAGGGGGAGGGAGGGGGGGAGGCCTGCAGTGCGTAGGACAAAATTCTCCTGGAGGAGAGACAGGAGGCAGAGTCCTATATGGACTCTGCTTTCCTCCTGGTGGCCAGTTTTGGGGACTTTGGGGGGGGGGATCCAGGAGAACCATTTGGAGCTGGGATGTAAGGTAAGGATTTTATTGCACTACAGAGTGGGGACAGAAATGGGGGGGATAATAGTTTTGGGGGTGGACATGCACTTTAAACATTGTGATAAGAAAAGGTAATTTTGGGCTATTATTATACAACGACTTTACAACCAGTAATCAATACGAAAACTAAATGCTAATGCTGAAACCCTTTAGTTATTTGCTTTTACCACGTTGCTTTCCTGAATTATTAGTATTGCCCAGAATGCCACAGCACAGGGTGTACAGAAATGATACAAATACCTATTCTATAAATTTTCTTTTTACATATTGTGTTTTTTCTTTTACTGACCCTCATTATATATTTCCTGGTATTACAGTCAAGCAAACACACAACTAATTGTTTCTTTTCTTTATTCAAAGCATTTTTGAGGTATAGAAGGGAACGCCAGATGAATACTCTGAATAATAATTTCTCATGCTTGAAGCCTATAAGTGCAAGTACCATCAAGCACATCACACAATCAGAATGTACTGCTTACTTTGGAACAAAACGAACTGGCTTGCAGTAATTACAGATACAGTATAATGACTAATGCAAAGGGTAAAAAAAAAACATTAACCCTGAAAACCAAAATTCCTACACTTTTTAATTATATTGATTAGTGTATTTGAGGAACTGTCAGATATCTCACATTTTGGAGAGTAAAGAATTAATGGTAACAAAAATGAAATCAGTAAACGTGTGTCCCTGTAGTGTTTATCACTAAAGGAGAACTAAAATCTAATTCTGTGAAAATCCTATGGATGCAATGATCACAGCCATATTGGGTTTATTCCGTATCTTACAATTATCAGGTCGTGTACTGCACCTCTAACTCCATCTTGGACAATCTCTTAGACAACATTTCGGTCATGAGGCTTGATAAAGGGTGGAGGTCCACCTGAAATGTTGCCCAAGGGCTTTTTTTTCACAAATGGGTGAATAAAAAGTTTGCACTTTTTTCAAAGATTGGAGAGTCCGTTTGCCCTTTTTTCTTGAATGTATAGTTTATCGTCTGAAAAGAAGTACAGCCCGCAGCAGGGCGATCCTAAAAGGAGTGGTGAGTCCAATAATTGTGAGTGTTTATCTTTCTATCATTCTCTTGTAGGTGTATTAACAGCCTTTTTTAAGTTGGTTTTAACCCTTTCCCTGCCACAGATCGTATATTCACGATCTGTGCAGAGAATGCTTTAACTGCCACAGATCGTGAATATACGATCTGTGGCTTCCCCCCTGCAAAAAAAAAATTCCCCCCTGCTAGGGCCGATCGGGGGGCAGCATTCAACTGCCCCCCTAGCCCCCTCGATCCCCCCTCGGTGTGATCCAAATCCGAGGGGGGGATCAGAAGATACACTCACCTTTAGCCGGGTCCCGCGATGTGCAGCCGGTCCCACGTGGAGGAAGCGGAAAGGGAGACCCCGGTGACGTCACAGAGCTTCCTCCTTCACCGGGGTCTCCCTTGAAGTGGTAGGAGACTGCCCCTGGTGGTCTAGTTGAGGTACTGCAGCTTGATCTCCATAGATCATGCTGCAGTACCTAAGTATAGTAAAAGCTGTCAAGCTGCCAGATTTTACTATACATTTGTGAATGGAACTCAAAGTTCCATTCACAAATAGGATTTTTTCTAAGTCTTTGCTACTTAGCGAAGACTTAGAAAAAAAATGGGGACAGAGATCAAAATTTGGTGATCACTTCTGATCACCAAATTATTGATCTTTGCCAATGAATGAAAAATCACTTCCTGGAAAATGATTTCCGGGGAGTGATTTTTCTGATCGGATTTCGAATTGGAAAACGGGCATTTATGCCCGTATTCCAAGTTCGGTATCATTCCCTAAGATGATCTGATGATCATCTTTGGGAATGATCGGGGAAAAAAAGGGGAAATACACACAAAAAAATTCTTAAAGTGATACACACACCCTTTTTTTTTTTTTACCCTAAAACTATAAATTAGAAAAAAAGTTGTCTTCTCCAAGCTCCCCAATGTCCCCAGTGATATCGGTAAAGTAAACGCGGATACTTATTTGTACGATTTCAAGGGAAACTAAGCCTATTTTTTAGAAGGAAATTTTGCAGAGGTACCAAATAAAGACCGTATTGAATTTTTAGGATCAGTAAAGTGTGCAAAAAAAAACAGTTGATATGTGTTAATTCCATACATAACCGATTCATTAAAATACCACTAAAAGGGGAGAGGATGTGTGTGTGTGTGTGTGGGGGGGGGTTGTGGCGTTTTTAAAAATTTTTCTTGTTAACTGCACTTCTAAATGCGTCCCATTTGAGCTAGTTGGTGCCTCGTCTCTGTTTGCACCCACGCAAATGGCACACCATTTGATTCAGGACATGTGGGAGATTGCATTAGTGGGTTTTTTTGCTTGTCAAGTGGGTTTAGGTAGGATTTCAACCCTTGAATCATTTGTTTTATTTTTCACAAAATCTCGTAAAAACACAGAGTTCTTTGGATCTGGAATTCTTCATGCATGTATGAAAGCATGGCACCGTAACGTAGCTGAGGTGTGTAGATTCCAAAAAATATAGTTTGTGGGGGGAATTTCCATGTTTCGGGACTGTTTCCTTAGAAAAAGGGTAAGCTGTTCAAATTACAGAGCACTTTGATTTTTCTTGTAATTGCTTTGTGCATGCGTCCCATTTGAGCTAGTTGGTGGCCACGTCTCTGGTGTGCATCCATGCATATGGCATACCGTTTGATTCAGAACATGTGGGAGATTGATATTAGTTGGGGGTTTTATTTGTGGGGGCATTTCAAAGTTGGGGCTGTTTGAAATTACAGAGCACTTTGATATTTTTCTTGTAATTACACTGGTGCATGCGTCCCATTTAAGCTAGTGGTGGTCACGCCCTGTGTGCATCCACGCATATGGCATACCGTTTGATTCAGGGCATGGAAGATTGATAATTGACAAGTTTTTTTTACATGACATGGAAATTTGCCATGATTTTAACTTGAATTGTATTTTTATAAATGTTTCCTGAAAATCTGGTAAGAAAGCGAAATTGTACACAAAACTGCACCCACACCATTGGTGGTATGCATAAAGAATCACACCATTGTGTAGCTGAAGGTGTGTAGAGTCCAAGAATATATAGTTTTGGTGGGTTTCTAATATAGAGGGGTGTTTTTAGTCTGACAAATCTGAAAAGTTGCTGTAGTTGGGCCACTGTTCATTGGCTCACTTGTGGCTAGTTGATTCCACGTCTGCGTGTGGATGGGGAAACCATTGACATAGAGGCATACGGACCGTTGAATTCAGGACATTCGGGAGAAGGAGAGAGGGGGAGAAGGGGGGGGACAGACGGCGGAGGGGGGCCCAGGCGAGGCGACCGGGGAGGAGGGGGGGGGGGCCAAAGGGGGGAAAAGCGGCCGGAAACGGGCCGGCGACGCCGCCCGGCCGCCCCCCCCACCAGGGCGGGCGGACGAGTCGGAACACAACGCCCGCCGGCCGTCGAGCCAGGTCGGGGGCGAGACAGCACGAGTAGCGAGGGGGGGGGGGGGGGGCGCGGCCCAGGGCAGAGGGGCAAAGCAGAGGGGACGGCCCTTTTGCGGGGCGCGGAGCCCTTAGCGGCCCTGTTGCCCGGGGGGCGGGCTCCCGGCCCCCGGGGGTCGCCCCCGCTGGCCTCCCCGTTGGCTCCGCGCCCCCCTTGGGCCTGCGCTTTCGGGTCGCAGTTTTTTACCAGTCCCTGGGGGGTTGGGTGTCTATGGAAGGGCGGGGTGCCCCGGGGCAGGTGGGGGGGAGGCAGGGGGCAGACCACAG